>JAGKTI010007853.1:0-35470 GCA_018397915.1 Birgus latro | reverse complement strand
ACACACACACACACACACACACACACACACACACACACACACACCAAGTACCCCTCACTGAAACTTTCTTCATTCCTCATAATGGACAAGCTTGGTAGTACAGTATATAAGAACGAGCAAATGCAAACAAGCGCAGCATCCGTAGAATTGATATGGTTCAGGGAATAGCCTTTGAGGAGATCCCATTTTTTTTTTTTTCTGTGTGTTTGTTCATGTTAGCTCGGTCACTTTTACGGTTACTCTTTGCCCATGGCCTCAGCTTCAGTGCAATCTCTCTCTCTCTCTCTCCCCCCTGGCTGCCTACGAATAATTTTATTCAGTCAGAAAGGACTTTTAAAACTGAGGGCAATAATGAACAGTCTCTAAACCAAGCACCTTACTAAAAAAAAAGTGTCTCCTTGACCTAAAATTAGTTGTCTGTCGTTAGTTATAGTGTAGTTCATACTCTCATCAGTAAAGAAAACTCCCTACCACCTCTACCTTGGCAATTTTTTTTTGGACATGGGTGGTTAATATCCATCTGAACTTTATTTATGCAGAATATGGCGATACTGGAAGGATTTATGTGACAGAAGAGGACAGTAATGTATAAGAAACAAAATACTGTACAGTAAATCACTTAGGAAATAGTGTTTGGGAGCTTCCTCAGCTGATCAGAATATCAGCCCAAGACATGAAACACATCCTTGTCATAAATAATTAAGTGGGCAATATTCTTGTTCACTCAGATTCCAATTTTCTTCCCTGACAATTATTTTGCATATTACTGTATTCTTAAATGCAGTACTACCAGTATGTTATCAATTTAACTATACAGACAGACATGTTTCAAACTGTACGAGTTAGATATAACCTATGTTAACTATTCACAACCATGATGCTATACAAAGCTAAAGAAAATGGTCTAAGAGATGCAAGACTATAATTCTGTATACTCATCCCTCATTTTTAATGTTCTGACTGCTGGTTTTGGCTGTTCACAGAGGAGTAATCCAGCACAAAATACACTAGTTTTTCTCTTCATGTCATCTGAAAACACACTTCAAACTACCAGTAGCAGATTCTACTGACTAGTAATGTTTTGGGGCACTACAAAGGGTTTTAGGCAATATCATAGCAACAACACAGCTGTGGCAGCCATTAAGTTTTCACTATTCACTGATATTCGTTATTCACTAATGTGTCTGATCCCTACCACCTGCGAAAAACAAGGGATGGCTAACATCCACGGGGTGAAGGGGCTGCTGCTGAAGTTACTGTATTGTTATATGATGGACTGGAAGTACAGTAACAGGGAAATAAAAACCTGCTTTAAAATGGTCACATAAACAAACTATATATTTTTTTCTCAACAGATACCAGAATATGAATGCAAACAGCACATCAATGTAACCAAAATTAAATACCAGTAAATCTTTTCTGATAAAATGGTAGTACACAGAGAATAAACTTAAATAATTACAGTAAGTAAATAGTCCAATACAAACATTCTTCAGTCCTGAGATGCCTTGTTACAAACTATTCTTGATGCTACCAGTCAATTTTAGTCAGTCTGGGAGACGGTCTAGTAATAAAGGGGTTTATAATGGCTATATTTAATCCTTCCTGTTAGAAAAGTCTCTCCTAAACTGAATAAAAGCCTGAAGACAGAGGCCACAATTCACAAACACACACGATCACTTCCTTACTCTAACTGTGATCTGTTTACTTAGAATGGACAAGGGAAGGAGAGTGGAAAGTCCATCCCATGTCTCCTGCTCCTCCTACAAAAATAAATCCTGGTTATGAGGAGACTGTTATCCCAGGTTTATATACAGGGGGGCTGGTAACCAGCATTCCACTGTAAACTCACTTGGGTTCTTGTGTGTTGTGGGGATGGCTGCAGTCTGCTGTTGTGGGCATGTATGTGGCAGTGAGGGAAGGAAATAAATACATGATGCATGGCTTACAATGAGAATGCTGACTGGACTGTCCCAACACCATATGTGAAACCACCTGGCGGAGTGGAACAAGAATGTTATGTATGGATCACCCTGTATTTACTTTAACAGGAAGGACAAGGAAAGGAAAATCTAGAATCTTCCATGTTTTCATTTTCTTCTGAAAAAAAAAAAAAACTAATTATGTTTGAGAACCCCATCACAGAAATTACATACTCTGACTGAAGTTGGCTCAATGATCCTAGAGGAGTATTTTTCATTATATCCCTCCTATTTCTTGATTTTCACTCAGCCTAGAAAAGACTTTTTGCACTGGAGAGGTTAGATATAGCCATAATAAATCCTTTGGAATATGAGAGGCCCTTCCTAAACTGAACAGAATTATCTGGCTACAGCAAGAGTAAACTTAACAGGGTATCACCAGGATTCAAGTGATTAAAAATCTAAATGCTTAGGTAGTCTTTCCCCCATGCATGAAGGTCCAATAGCTTTACGTACTGGATCCTCTTGACTCCTGCTGACAGTCTCTGACAAATCTGGTGGCAAGTGAAGCCGTTCTATTACTAACTTTCTCCTCTTCAGTCTGAACACCCAATCAGTGGTGTCTAGAATGGGGGGAACCAGCGTGTTAATGGCTGCTAGTTTCACCACATGAAATAGTCCATGATAGTCTTTGAACACTGGGTTAGTCTCCTTGTCAGAACCCTGGAAGGACTCTAACCTCACTACAAAGTCTGCCTGTGTGTGTAGCCGTGAGAGAAGAGCTTTGTCAGTGAAAAGATGAGTAGGTATGGTGAGAAAACAGACGGAAAATGAATTACGAACCAATGCTCTTAGAATGGTAATGAAGGCAGTCAGATTATGCCACTGTTGCTCCATTTCCTGGCAGCTAAACTCCCAACCCCACAAAGGAGACCCTACAGAATGCAAACCTAGACGGAGAACATTTGTCTTGGCTTTATTGCACGAGGTTGATAGGCTGCCCATATCTATCCTCTTCTTAATCACCTGCAGTAGTGACCAGTAATAGGGATTATCAAGAACACCCCTACCTTTTTCAGTTTCAGATCCATCCCACAGTGAAACATCAGCTTGAGAAATCAGATCTTTTGGCATTGCTTTTGTGAGATCATAATTATGGCCAAACCTATTAGTTAAAGTGGTGGACTGTGCAGCTTGTTTCTGATACCGCCATGCTATGGTCATCAGTTTATCATCATCTACTTTACTACTCTCCTCAGGATCTGTATCTGTTGAAGCTGGTAAGTCTTGTACTATAAGCTGAGGAGAGGTATCTAAGCTGGCTAGGGTGATCATATGCTTATTCATCACACCCTCAGCTAAAAAGTACTTAAGAAACAACTTGCTATACACATCATATCTGTCTTGCTCTAAAAGAAGGATTGAGCCCACCGGCAGGCCACCTCCAAGAAGGTAATCCAACGACGGTACTCCCGAGGACAACAGCAACTGTGAGTTGTGGATGGAGGGTCTTGCCCCGGGGATCGTCACTACCTTGGCCTTTCCCTTTTTCTGGAAGCTGCTTGTTGTACCCACACCAGCCATCTGCAACAGGTTTTCAGTGTTACTGTGTTGTACCATACTCAGTACCAGGTTATTCTGGCCCCAAAAGCCATCTGTCTCCAAGCTTTTCTGGTTAGATTAGAATATGTTAGGCTAGAAGTGAGAAGTGATACTATACTGGATGTTGGGTTAGGTTAGATGAAGCTAGGTTAAGTTAGTAAGAACAAAATGATTGGTGACCTTGGAGCCAGACTGACCTGAAACCACTGTACTAAACATAAGTTGCACGTGATATTACACTGTGAAAGAGATTAATATGACAGGCATCATAAACTATCTGGTTCTTGTGCCTTAAAGAACATATATACAAAATACTAATATAATGAACATAATTCATCAGAATATCAAAATTCCAAACTTCTATATTCACCCAGGCTGATTCTCACTTTTCCCATTTCTTTACCTTCATAACTTGGAAAACTGGCTGTACCTATATTTTCTCATATCTAATGAGTTATGACCATAATGAGACCTAACCTAAACATTTACAGCAATGTTCTCCTAGCTATTGAGGCAAAATTTGAATGCCATAAAGGACTTACACTAACAAACTTAATTTTGCCATAAACATTCATCATATGTGTAAGACAGCCATTCTACATTCTGTCCATGCATCATATGGCTAGTCTGTTGGTGAGAAAGTCCTCGGGGCATCCCACAGAAGTTCCGATACCAGGTACTGGGAAAGTGATGAGGCTATATACCGTTACCTCATGGCTACACAAGCAGTTTAATACAGGTAGTCTAAATCTGGCTTATGCAGACCAAAGTAATTGAAACATAATTACCGGTTCACTCACCTCGGCCACTATGTTTTTGCGAATTCCTATTTAACTATCTTCCCAGTTCCCCAACACCATAATGCATTGCACCAAGTGTACACTAATCTATAAACACATAAACTACTGTCACTATATGCAAATTGATGCCAGCTGACGTTTTCAACATACGTTCTTGTCCCTATACACATAGATTTGTAGGATCCTAACTCTCCATGGCGCGAGCCAAGTCCACGTGTCATTGTTGTGTTGCGTCATCTATACTCACAGCTGACTCTCCAGTACAAGCTGCTGTAGCCTTTCTCGAACCCCAGGAGTGTGGAAAGATAGGCTGTGGATGTAAGTATTAACTTGTCCACATTACCTTGTCCTTAAATTGCCATCCTTCTATTGCGAATGCTGAGCTTTTAGAATGAGAATATGGGGAAAGTCATGAAAAAGTAACTTATCATGGGTATGATGAGATCAAATGTTATTTTGCCATTTAGGTGTGCAAAACGATTCTTACTTGCAGGTGGACATGTTGAATCTAGGAATTGTACCATATTCTGTTTATATTAATATAATTTTATATTATAGGTATCAAACCTCTGGTGGACAAATTGGTGAAACAAGGGTATGTGCAACTGCATTATTGTGGAACTGTTTTAGACCAGTCGAGACTGGTTAAAGCTTTTTGTATCTACTAGATGCTCACGAGAATGGATTTTAGACCAATACCATTCTTCATAGTGCTCCTATTGGCTGGAGGATCGAGTGAGTGGAGCCACAAAGGAATTGGCAGAGCTTTGTAAACAGAAAGAATATAATGATAATACTGTATTTCCATTAATAATTCCATAAGTACCAGTACTTCAACCTTTGGCTCCAGTTATTACAGTTCTGTTTTCACTGAAAGGCTAAACTGCAGTTATTTCACATCATGGTGTTACAAGAACCCATTATCATGATTCTGACAGTGACATGCTGGCAAGTTGTTGCATATTTTCATTTATTTATGCGACGTAGAAACAGTTACTGTGTGTGATATAACTGAATGGAATTACTTTACCTCTTGCGGGAGACCATTCCATTTGATGACAATTCTACTACCAAAAAACTTGTTCCTCTTTGTGATACAGTTATTATGTTTCCTCAGCTTTTGAGTGTCCCCTGGTCTGTGGGTGATCGTGTTTTGGGGCCAGCTGAAGGAAGTGACCGTTGTTAGCTATCAGTTCCCTTCAGGAAACTTGAATGTCTCATTTATGTCACCCCTTACCTTCTGTTGTTCCAGTGTTGTGAGTCTGAATCCAGACAGCCTTTCTTTTTCAGAAAGTCCTGATAGTTCTGAGACAAGTCCATTAGCACAAAGCTGCACTTGTTCCAGCTTTTATGTCTCACCTTGGGTATATGGAGACCAGGCCTGAACACAGAATTGTAGGCAGGACCTGACCAAAGCCACACGGAGAGGAAGAAACTTCTCTGAACTCATGTACATGAATGTCCTCCTTAGCAGTCCCACCATAGAACTGGCATCTGCTGCTGCTCTGGAGACTTGTGCTGCAGGTTTCGGATCCCAGTTCTTTCTCCTGATGAGTCGTGGCAAGGAGTGTGGAGTCTGTGTGATACTGATACTTATTTTCCAGTATGCATGACCTTGCACTTCTCTGCTAATTCCACAAGCCACTTCTGGCTCCACTCTGAAAGGTTATTAATATCTCCCTGAGGAGTCTGCCCATCAGTAGGGGTTTTAATCTTCCCTTAGATTTTTGCATCTTCTTCAAACAACTTGCCACTCGATCAGGTGACCTTCAGGAGGTTGTTCACATAAAATGAAAAGAGGGTGGTTGTGATCACTATCCTTGTGGGGGCACAATGACTGGTGTATGGTCATTTGCACCTTCAGCACTTCAGATCCATGGATAAGATTTGTTGAGCTCGATTAGAAAGCCCAAACCGATCTGTAGCTTAGATCATTTGTCCTGTTAGATAGTTATTTCGTGCCGTGTACCATTCCACAATTTCCTTGCTCCTCACATGTTACAGTATTCAGGCAGAGATTGCTTGTCAGAGAACAAACTATAATTTCCATCTTTGGATCAGTTTTGCTAAATACTGGTATAGTCTATCTTATCTTTTCAGAATCCATGTGTGAAGTAAATCCAGGAACTTTTCAAGAAGATACAAACCACACTGAGTCATTATGAAGCATAGTAGACTCCTGTTTCTGACCACATTGATGGTTCCTCATGTATTATGCAAAGAATCCTATTTTGAATCATTGTATGAAAACATGGTTCATGCCCAGGAAGCTCTTAAAGAAGTTGCTAGTGGTATGAATGAAGGATTAAAGACAGTGGCTAAATCAGTAAAGTTTGTGGAAAGTTTTATTGACTCTACTATAGAAGAGGACTGTATTTATAGGTGCCCCAAGAACAAAATTCCTATATCAAATCCAAATCACACACCCAAAACAAATGGCTGTGGGTCACTGGGAGTATTCTTTGAAGAGGGGGACTTACCTAGACCAGAGATGGCTCACTGCTGTAATGAACATGATATTTGTTATGACACGTGTGGGAATGATAAGGAGGGGTGTGATCAGACCTTTAAAAGGTGTTTGTACAGAACTTGTGATGCAGTTAAAAAGCAGGTTGATTTTCTAGGTCACAAGAAATGCCAGGGTGGAGCCAAGCTTCTATACACGGCCACACTGGCTCTGGGCTGTACATCCTATAAAGATGCTCAGCGCGATGCTTGTATTTGTGTGCCGGCATCAGGTACAAAAACTGAATTATAGCAGTCAGTAGCAGCTTAACACCTATTTTAGGATGGGTACACTTCATTATACTGTATGCCACTCAGGCCTGTGGAACCCGTCTCTACTTCATAGATCAAACAATCTGCCTTTTTTTTTTTTTTTGTACAGGGTATTTTTCTTTAGATGCACATCACATTACTTGTCAGATAATCAGTCGTTGGCTTTCATGTTAAATGGGGTGCCCACATAATGTAACTGTTGTATCTATGCAAGTAGCATTTACATGTATGGATATAATTCTTCTGTATCATTCAGAATTGGAGATTTTGTTTCAAGCTGTTGATTGATTGAGGTCAGTTCATATACAGTACTGTATTGTACTGTTATTACAATGCCTGTGCACTGTGTCATTATGCCATACATGTTATACTCAGTAAGAAAAGATTTTGGTCTCAAGGAAATGACCCATATGCATCCTGTTATTCAGTGACTTGAGATACTTTTCCTTAGCTGATTAATATCTGGTAGCTAAAATAAAGGGGACTAGATGTATCATGCTTAGTCTGTTAATGGAGATCCTGTACATTTTGAACCATGTAAATATTGAAAATTCTTAACCATATGAGTAACGATACACCTCATAAACTACATAAAATTGTCAGTGGTAGCCAGAATAGTAGCTATAATTAAAAACATTGCATTGCATTTACATATCACATCACTGCATGGTTTAACAGTAACTGATAATTTTACTTGTCAAATGAGATGCTTAAAACCCAAAGAGCACAGACTGTGATACCAGTGAAGCTGCAAAATGTTAATCATACCAGTATCAACTGTCCATATTGACCATCAGTCACAAATTAACCTGCAGCTTGTGCTGTGTTATAAATGGATGAATGATGTTTCAGCTAATGATAAGGCTGTAATGGACTGGTTTTCTGTTTATCTGTCACTGTCTTTCCAACTATATCAATCTATTTATATATCTAAACTCCATTATTGTTTAACAGAGATTTTGAATTTTGATGACAATGCATACATTTTGCAGTAATTTGACTGCAATATATTGTGTGAGTACAGGTATACAGTAGTTTAGCATGTGAAGTGATGCCATTGATGACCTTATGCATAAAAGTTAATCACAAAAGGGAATCGTTTTCGTTTTTGAAGGCTCCAACATGCTTGCATGCGTCGGCCTTGGTCACCTAATGGCGGCTCTCCACGCTGCTCGATCCCTGGCAGCCTCCCTGTTCAGTCCCTTAACCCTTAAGTCACACTTAATGACCTCGTCCCATGTCTTTCTCGGTCTACCCCTCCCCCAATATTAACACCTCTCACCCTCTGTACCCAATTATCATCCCCCATCCTCTCCACATGTCCAAACCACCTCAGCCTACATCTCCTCATCACAACACCAATACACTCCAGTCCCATCCTACCTCTCAACCCTTCCATCGTAAAAGGGAATACAAAACCATTTTTTAGTCATTTGTATAGTTCCTGTTTATTACACTGATTAGCCTACATCCTACATTACAGATTGCGGTCAGCTATTATATCAAGAGGCCAAACACATTTTTATCAGTCACTTGCTTCTGTAATTATTTGAAATAAAAGTTGGGGTTTGCCATCACGTTTGTGATTTTACACTACCTGTATGCAGCTGTGAGTCCCATTTCTGTCCTGTAATATAATTATCTGATGCCTTACTGTAGTTGGCAGCTTAAAATAGATTGCTTTGAATGAAAGGATATTGATGTGAAAGCTGACAGTTTTGGGGTGATCGTTAGATGCTAGGCAGAACAGTATTATTTTTACATCTCTAGGTATGTAAAGCTGACAGTTTTGGGTTGATCATTAGATGCTAGTCAGAACAGTAGTATTTTTACATCTCTAGGTATGTAATTACAGTATATGTGGATTTGTATCTTGGTAAAATTTTCAATAAAATTTTCAACAAAAATAAATATTGTGGCATCTTGGTTACCATAGTAATCAAAGACTGTACCCAACAATTTGGCTGAAACTTGAGTGGTGGCATTTAACTCAGTTTCTGTTGTTGTATAGTAATGGTTATTGGGAATAAAATTTTTCCCTTGTAATGGTGTACTTATGCAGGTCAGAATGCCACTCTGTCATGGCCATCTGCAGTCAGGTGGTTCCCAGGAGGGAGCACTTCACCAGCATTGTAATTTTGTTGCCATTGAATTATATCATTTTTTTAAATATTCCTTTTGCTATAATGTTATGGCACTGCATCTCTCATACTATGTTTTTCCTTCCAAATAATGAATATGACCTTCCTCAGAGGATGTTCTTTTATACGAGTGTGGATTCATAATTATCGTGTTTATCCACTGTGGATTTGTATTTTGACCACCTATTTCATGTTAGTTCACCAAATTTGCCAATATAATCTAATGTATCCTCTGCTTACCTGTTTCATTTCGTCTCTGGGTTGCCACTGTCATCTTATAGATCACCTGTTTTGTTCTACAGAACAGTCTAAAAACTGATCTTCGTAGTGTGTATTTCTACTTGATATCTTGTCTATTTTCTTATCGTAGATGATGTTCTTTTTATTCATAACAAAGAACTTCATTATATTCTATGGACTTTCATTTTCCTTCAAGATAATTATGCTAACAAATCTAACCATTCAGCAAACATTTCTTATTAAAAGGTAATGGTATCAACTAGTCCAATATACCATTACCCTTTTAATCTAACACGATCTCAAGGGTAGGCCATTATAATACTGGACATTCACAGGTGGGTGGCAGGCCTATATTCCTTGTGGCATTTCATGATTAGTATTCCAGTGGCCTCTTGTGGATCTGAATCTGCATGTACCACATAACAGCAAATGGCACCCTCACACCATTTTTTTTTGGGGGGGGAGCCTCACTTCTTCCCCTTCCCCCCCTCTTAAGATGGGGTTAGGATAAAATTTCACGATAAGACAAAGTACAAAAATGTGAACTACAAAAAACATGCCTAATGAAATGGGACACATGATCATTCAAGCCACCTCCTTCTGCAATGTATGGATTGTCTCGGTCCCACATGGCATTTAACACACGATAATGGGCAAAGATGTCATTATTATATACAGTATACACTGTAATTAAAAATAGCTTATTGTGATAACACTTTATTATCCCCATGGTTTACATGGCATGTATATAAAATATAATAAAACCTTGAGCTAATAATGTTATACTTGGTGTATGGGATGATATTGGTAATGGCAATGACAACAAGATCTCCAGACTAATACAAACCTCTAACAAATAATGCATGCATATCCTTAAGCTTTAAAACCCAAAGCAATGAAGTGCCTTAATCTTGGGGGGGTAAAAAGCAAATTTGAGACTACATGTCAAAATATAAAATGCCAAAATGTGCCACTGAATAAAGTAAGTTGGTCACGGTTGCCAAAGGTCTTCTACAATCTGTATGAAGATCATCAACTTTCCGTACAAACTCAGTAAATGTGATGGAACTGTGGCTGCAACTGAGTAACTCCATCACTTTGTATTCCCTTAATATCACTCATTTGGGCATACTTTAAAATGTATGACTCCTACCTGAATGTTCCAAAATCTAAATAGCTGCCAACTGTTAACCCTCCATACATTTTAAGACAAAAAAATTTGTTTTTAGCTATATCATGGTGCACCAAGTAACAGCCAATCCTACACCACCCTCATCAGGGTGTAGGAGCCCATGACAAAGCTACTGTAGTCCAGTGCATTTAAAAGGTAGATTACCAGTCTCCTTCCCTTCATAGCATTACATGCTTGGAGAACCTACAGTCACCTCTTGGAGATAAAGCATAGGGAAGATCATTGGTATAACTAGGGCATTTCAACCACTATACCACCAAGGTGCACATGAAAAATGAAAAATATCAGAAAAATTGCATGAGGCAGCTACTTTGATTCAGGAACAATGGATATTGTGCCATCCTCACAATAAAAAACTAGAGTAAAAAATGGCCCACTTGGCAGCACAACAGGTGTATGTGAACTTGCCATATCACTGAGTATGTGTGAAACAAGCTCTTCTGCCATCAAGTCATTGCAAGAATCACAATTTCCATTCAGCAATAGTAACAATGAAAAAGTATGACAACTCAAAATGACAAACATCTCAAAGAATCACTAACTAACGAGGCCTCAAGGTTACGCAGAACATATTTCCTTTCACTTCTCACCATGTACCTAAATAATGGTGATCTACTGCGACCTGGGTCAAGTGCTGTAATAAACACTCTATGCTCCACTTCATATTAGCTTAGCATCTAAAGTGTTTTATTAAAAGGTGATAATCTTTTCCACAACTTATTAGAGATGTTAAATGACCAATTCATAATTGGGTACTTAGGATATTAATATTAACCCTTTCACTACACTGGCATTTCATGTTAATTCATTCTTGTTACTTCCAGCCAATTTTATTCACCTCAATAAAGACCTCTCATAATGAAGTAGTCAATGAAAGATATTGTTAGCCACCCCAATTCAGAGAGTCTCTTCTGAGGTGACTAAAATTGTGTGGAGATTCCAAGAACAGTAATGAAGATGTCACTGTACAAGAAATGTACTGTATTAATTGACATCTGAGGAAGAATTTGTACACAGCTGAGATGAACACTCTCTCTTGGTACACAAAGCAATAACATTTGCATTACACTGGGCAACGAGCACGGAGTTTTCTTTAAAACACAAAACCCGGTCAATGATGAGCTACAGGGTCAATGTGGGGGGGTGGGGGAGGAGGGGGTTGAGTTGAGGAGTGATGGAGTTGGGTGGGTAGGGGAGGTGAAGGAGTTAAGGGTAAGGGGGTGAGGCAGCCAGGTTGAGCCAGGCACAGTGGGACAGCCGGGGTAGCCAGGTGGTATAAATAATCATATCTTAGTTATCACAGACTATAATCAAACCTAAACTGCATTTCAACTTGTTTGGCATACAAAAGTGGGTTTTTAGCCAATTTTTTTTTTTTGTCACCTTGTCTTGCAGAATACTGAAATAAGACTAAATTTTTGAGTACTAATCATTAGTAAGGTGAAACATAAAAAACTTCAGTATCTACAATAAAATCAAACAATGACAATTACATAAAAGCAACAAATAGTCACATCTTATGAAAATCAAATGTGTTCAGACTAGTATACTGTACAACACAGTAAAAACCATACATCCTCTAACACATGTTTTAACACCTAGTACTTAGAAAAACATGATAAACTGCATAAAGTAAATCTCAACCCAACAAGCAATGCTCACTAATAGGAACAAATCTATATAAATGACTATGTGGTTCTTAAGTGAAGCACCCAGACTTGCAAAACATCTGACAATCATTTTCTTCACTAATTTGCTTAAAGGCAACGAAAGCACATTTTTTGCCCTCAGATCCTCCTCTGTGCATATTATACTTTGTGAAGAGAACAAAGAGATATTTTGTATATTCTGGAGCTTAGAAAAGAGGATGAAGGCCAAAATGTCACAAAAACAATGGGCAGCATCATTAAGACCCACCCATCAATATGACTGATGAGCTCCTTCACTACGATAATGTATAGTTATATATTTTTTAGTTTACTCTTGCTATCTCCAGATGCTTTTTGAAGAGATTAAAGAGACCATGTGATGTGATGAGGTTAGAAACAGTCTCCATTAGCCCATTCACAACCTGATGTCTCTCCTGAAGTTGAAGAGAAACATCAGACATTAGCAAGAGTAAACTAAATACTTTTTCATCATAGTGTAGGAGTTATGACCAGGTAATGAGAGGAACAGTGATGTGTAAAGAACAGGAATCAGTAGACACTGTGATGTGTATGACCGCAAGACAGGGTGACGACCTGGCACAGCAGATCCCACAAGTGAACGTAGCTTCAGCCTTGGCATACAGCTCCCCAGCAACATCAGATGTCCTTCAGCTCATCAGGCAGCTGAGAGTTGGGATGCTTGTTTTCATAGTGCTGCTTGTATGTCTTGGGGTCTGGCATCATGCCCTGTGGCAAATATTATACTTAGTATAACTAGTCGTTATTATTAACTCCAATATCCAATGCCTCAATCACAGTAAAAAAAAAAAAAAAAAAAAAAAATAATAATAATAAAAAAAAGAGCCAATTCCATAATTCTTCGTGTTTAAAACTGTTTCACATAAAATTGCCTAATTCTGAAGTTGATGATGATTTATCACCTTTTCTTCACTTACACAGCAAGTTGCTTGTGGTTAACTATAAAGCTGCTAGAAGTCAGAAATGAGTGGAAGGCTTTTAACTGCTCATTCATGAACTAGAAGAATGCTAACCTTAAACTAGCATTTTGTCTGCAAACATCCTACATTTTATGTGAGGCCTGATTGTGGGTAATGTAATACAGTACCCAGTACTGTATTTAAAAAATAAATTAAAATACAGTAAAAAAAATTTATGAACAAAAGGTGACTGGTTGATAAGACACTGCTATCTTAATCTCATACAGAAAAACAGCATATCAGAAGTTCCATTCTGGTAGTTTCTTCCAACTTAAAACATTTTTTTTTATAAAGAATTGTAACATTTTTATCACTCTAGACAGAAAACTGCACGTACTGTCAGCTTCCTACTGTATGTATCTTACGTATCTACTTGAAACTTACCCGACAAATAGGGCACTGGAAAGTAAGAGCCTTCAGGGCAGCTTTCTTCTGTTCATTGGCATTATGGCCAGTCTTCTTTGAAGCAGCCTGTTTGGCCTTGTTCCTCTCTTGTGACTGAGCTTTCTGGTGTCCACGAGCCATTGTTCCAGATCTAAAAAAGTAGAATAGTAAACAGTACTGCCATTACAGTATTTTAAGACAGAATTGTGCAATTAACAATTCGGGTAGTGTTATAGCTTTAAAACAATATCATATCCAGAATCATTATGGTTTCTTCCCATCTCACATTGAAATGGGATGAGGTGATCCAGATATGGAAGAGAGCTAGGGATACTTTTATGTTCTAGAAGAGATCAGCTATGAGAAAGGAGTGTTACTAGGATTGAAAGTTACCGTATATTTTCAAAATACTGTATGTCACTTTAGGAGAGGGGGGTTACAATGAAGCACAGACAACAAAGTCCTGAGTCCAACACATTTCTACTGGCTGTTTGTTGTTATGACTGAGGCTCAGTGATGGCAGCTGGTGCTTTGGTGCCAGACTCTCCAAATTACACACATCTGATGCAAGCATGTGGCTGGGCAAGCAGAGTCAATAAACCTTATCATCTTTTATGTCTGCTTTGCTTTTACGTTCTAGATACCAAAGCTCAATGTTTGCCCGTGTGTTAGTACCAGAATGGGACAAGCATTTCTTTCCTCTGTAGTAACAAAGATTTCTAATAACTTATTAAATTGTGGACAATATTTTTCATAACCCAATGATCTGTGTCACTGCATATTTGTAAGCATGAGTTTTTCTTTTGTTTTGAAGTTTTGTGCTTGTTTTAGTGGTTTACATGTTACACAGATGTCCAAAATAAAGAAAAACAAAAGCTATTACTATTGTTATTCAATCTAGTGTTTACCACAACAATGTCATACACTGCTGTTGCTTGTAACTGGTTATAGATGGCTATCAATGATTACAGTGGTAGTTTAAAACTAATTTGACTTTAATCTGAAACAAGCTGTAAAGTGTACTGTACTGGTATTTGGGACTAGGGCTAGGGTAAACAACCATTTCCCTGTTAGCACAAAACCAATGGTTGGTGTTATATTGTGCACTGATACTCACTAAGTAAAAGTGTATATATATACAGTACTTGTATGTATGAACTATAACGGATGGTTAAGATGGTTAACATAGCTTGGCACTGGCAGGTAGCTAGCTGGAAGCAACTTTCACTGAAGATGTATAAAACAAGTACAAAAGTACTAGACAGGGGAATTTCAAGGCCACTGATGAGGTGTGGTAGGGAGATTTTTATGAGGTGTGGTGTGCCTTTACCAAACTTACAGGAATGAAGCATCTTGTTTATGAAAATCATAGAAAGACTAAGGCTGACAGGATTGCTCCTGCATCTAAAAATGCAGTTTTGTTTACTGTGATACAAAAGGTCATGATAAGTATGCAAAGCTCACACCAGGCAGATGATGTGGTGAATACTCTCAAATGTATATGCTGTTAGCTTACTGGGAGCATCAAGTGTCCCATTCCATTCTACACCAGTTCTTGAGGTCTGGCTCCTGGTAGATAGGCAATACAGTGATATTAAACATCAATGGCTTTAGTACTAATAATGATACATACAGTATGTGTATGACAACTAGAATGCCAGTAATGAAGAGTAGAGCCCACTGAAATGTGCAAGTAGCTGTACACCAGAGTGAAAGCCTCTGTTAGCATGAGCACTCATGCTTACTACGTAGACTACAATGGTGCTATAAAAGGTAGCATGTGTAATACAGCATACCAACCACATTCATGCAGTACTGTGTCATTATAAAAAGTTGTCTGTCACCTTTCATGTTCACTCATCCATCCAAATGACATCCACAGCACTTTTTTAAATTGTGATTTTACATGGTCAGGTATGTAATACTGGTGTGGATCTAAGCATAATAATAATAGAGCGATAAGAAATAGGGAAATAAGCATGGAAGTAAAAAAGAAGTCACTGCATGACAGCAATGTGATATCAACTCTAATGTATGGAAGTGAAGCTTGGGCCTTGTTGGAAGGACACAAGTCAAGAGTGAGAGCAGTGGAAATGAGTTATTTGACAGAAGCATGTGAAGTTACATGGAGAGACAGGCTGACAAATAAGGAAGTGAAGGAGCATTGTGTAGATGTGGATGTGACAGAATGCACTAGGAGAAATACAATGAGCTGGTTTGGCCATGTGGAGAGGATGGAGAGTGAGAGACTAACAAGGAGAGTGTATGTGAGTGAGGTGAAGGGGGGGAGAGGGATGGGAAGGCTGAGGATGAGATGGAGGGATGGAGTGGAGAGGTATATGAAGAGAAAGGAGTGTGAGCTGGGGGGGAGGGAAGGGAAATGGGCAGAGGCAGGGTAACATGGAGACAGTTTGTTTGTGGCCACCCCTTACAGGATTAAAGCATCTGAAAATAGACAGAATTCTATCAGTATGAATAAATGAAACCTGTAGATGAATTTAAAACTATGCAATACTGCTCTCTCCTCAACAATAAAAGTATGATAATAGTATGTGTGCATGCATGTGTATGAGGCCTAGATAATCTCTTCATCCAATCCTGTGTTGCCCCATGAGGTGTGTAGGAGCCCTGGGCTAGGCAAGTTGAACCAGGTATTTAATGAGAGTGGTCAGCCTAACTCATCCCTGAGTGGCATTACATAAGCAATAAACTCCAACCACCCCTTAGATATAAACCTGCCCAGGCTCAATTTGAATGGAGTGCCTTAATCACTCACTAAACCACCAGGCACCATAATTTGGCCATAAAGTTACCTACCAGCGTAGTAAATGGTTTGCTGGTGTACAGGAAACATTTGGTATTTCACTCCTTGCAGAGTCACCCACAGACAAAAGGAAAAGGAAAAGGAAAGAAGGACAGAAGATGAAGGAGGAATGAAGAGAGGAAAGCGAAGTCACACACGAGCAGCACTACATCGTGCGAGTGGATGGTGAGTGCCCCCACCCACCACCAATCTTTCAGCTAAATGGTTATTACTGGAACTTGTTTTTTCTTTTGAACAATTTCACACTGTAGCTAATTTTAAGAGGCCAGACACCATTTCTGGTGGAGACAACTTTCCCCACACAATGGGGTGACAGTGAAACCCCTCCCTCAGTGTGCGGAACTAAGCTAGCTTGCCTAAAGGGTTTTCCATCTCAACAATCTTTAGCCTCCTCCCCCTTATGATTTTTTATGACCCTACATTCACATTAGATTAGAAAATGAAGAATGCCTGAAGTCTCCCAGGCTTAGTGACTGGCAAACAGAGAATTTCCTGGAAGAGCATGTGATTCTCAAGCTCTTAACTTTCGCAAAACCCTGAGGCAGGGTTCATGTAATTTTCCATGTGCAGTGGAGTTAAAACTCACCTCTTCCTTCACACTGCAATAAACACTTGTACAGTATTTTTATATACCGGTATTTATCAAGAAGCTAGATGTTACTTCTGTTTTGCATGTTAGTTTCTTGTTTTTATTTTTCTAATGATCTCAGCCCAATCTTACACCATCCTTTGCTTTAAAAAAAAAAAAAAAGTATATAGCTGGAATGATTTATATACTGTATTTTTTTCTCTCCAGTTTCCAGCATTTTTCCCCTTTCATTCAAAAATGTTCATAGCTCAGCAAATGGATAGGGGAATATTGTGGGGTGAAAACACAAAAACACATTTGTAAAGCTCCATCATGATTAAAACAAAGCTACACAGTTATGATGCTCTGCACTCCAGCTCAACAACCTGTACTCTTGCTTCAGCCTTCAGCTCCTGCTCAGCAAGGTCATCAAAAACCTTGACTGCATTCTAACTGTAAAGTACCATACATGTACTACCTACAGTTCTATATAATAAAAACAAAGCCACACAAGTTTCTACCAAAGCAAGAGAACTGAATTAAACAAACTAAAATTACGTTTCATTAAAATACATCAAAATTAAAATTCTGGTGTCTAACAAGTGCTATATTTGAGGAAAAACAAGCAAAACTATTGGGAAGTAAAATGGGCCCAGTCTATGTATTGGGTAACAAGGCCAGAAAAAGAAACCTAACATTACCAGCAGTTTCACAGCATTCTTTTTACTCAAATATTCCCCTCAATCTTCAAGGCCTCATGTAATCAAGCATCATGACTGTCTGGGTTAGTCGTGAAAAAAACACTCTTATGGAACCCGAAACTACACAAACAGAACAGTTGAGGTTGAATAAATTAAGAAATGTAATTAAAACCATCATTGTCATGGTTTTCATTGTACCATCTCTCTCAAACTTTTAAGGCCAAGTATCTTTCTGGGATGCTAATATCAATGCATAGGGAAAAAATGTTAAAGGAACAAACATATATGGTACCTAATAAAAAAAATTAATAAAACAATGGGAAAAAATTCATCTAATACATCAGCAACCCAATCAATACAAAAATGTATACATGTACATGCACACCAATATACAGTATACTGTACATAAAGTTCATGAGAAACCAAAGGTATTCTGGTTGACTCTATACTGGTACACAATGTTCTAGTCACCACGGATTCTTCATTAAGGCCGGTTAACACGAGCTAAACTGCTGCCACTTATTGCCGGAATTTGCTCCCAGACAAAAATCGTGGATGCTTTTTTTGCCGGAATGGAGAAACTGACACATTGGTCTTTTTCTGCTGGAATTGGGAGATTGAGGCCGGGTCGATTAAAATGGAACACCGAGCAAGGCAAAGCTCTGGGAATGAAGACGAATACGACACCTTGTGTTCACACTACTACTACTCACCTGGCTTACTCACCTACTACTACTCTTACTTTAATGTTCAATCCAGTTTGGGTCAGTATAAAAGTATGACTGTTTAAGTATGAGATAAAGGTATACACAAGGAATCTTATACATGATTTCATGCTTAAGAAAATTTATGCATACAGCCCTTGAAGCCACTGGAAAGCTTAGTGACAGTATTCACAGGAACTAAATCGTGGCTGTGTGGGCTCATCTTGAAGTAGGCAAAGTGCAAGAGCAAGTGCTGCCCACCTAGTACAGGTATGGTGGTCCATCTTTGTAAAAAAAAACTTTTTCCGCGTTCCTGTCACTGCAGTCCCCGTATGTGTGAACACCCTTCCAGAAGAACTGCCAAAATCAACATTTGTTTCCCCTACAAATCGGCAAAAAAAAATGGCTGCAACTTAGCCTGTTCAAACAAGCCTTTGTACTGTAGTTCTGATCTGATGACAAAGACTTTTTCTTTCTTTTTGAATTGTCTGACTTTCATCTATTATGCAAGTTCAAAAGTGTGCTCGTAGGTTTTCAGTTTCCTGCCTTCCCCAACAGCCTATACAGTCTACATAATGATGGAATGCTTTGTGTTTACAGACCAAACTCTATAGATATAATGGTTTGAAATTACAGGATGAATACATACGGTACCAAACATAACTGACTCTAACCTTGACTATCAGTGCCCTTATGATAATACACAAAAAACAGTAGACTAAAATTCTGGGAACTGCACAACTTTTTCATTCTCATAGGTCCAATGTTCCTCAAATTCTCCCTCCAAATCTTTCTTCCACATCCTCTCTGTACCTATTTGATCTCAGGGGAAGTCAGTGGTATATTAATCACCATTTCTGACTTGCGAATGGAAGAATTAGTTATATTCTTGGACTGGACTGATTGGTGAACAGTTTATCCCAAGTCACCAATTAGATATGGATGTAATCTGACTACTGCGGGGTGTATTCAACCGCTGGGGAAGACTGACACTTGGAAAATCTTATGTGCACTGATGACCCTCGTGCAGCCGATAGGCATATATATATATAATGCCTTCATCTCCTGCCCTATCTCCATACCAATCTCCATAGTTGCACCATGCCGTTGAACCTGTCACGATGGGGTTAAGTCCATATTTCTCGTAATATAACAATAAAACCATCCCCTTCCGGGTTACTCCTACCTTTGGGGAAGAATACAGGGTTACACCAACTTGTAAAACGCTCACTGGAAAGGGAAACTATTGAAAATGTGACTGAAAATATGCAAGAATCTCTACTTACCATACAACCTCACACTGCTTTGGATTGTTTTGCTCACACTACAGCCCAGCAGATGTGAAGGGTTGCCAAATCCAAATAACGCTAAATTCGATATCAACGTATGTTTGAATACGCTAAGCACGGAAAACTCCAAGAAAGTGTCATAAAAAATACTCAGATCTGTATAATATGGCTAGAATGAGTCCTAGAATATCAACAATGCTGATGGATTTTTCGTCACATGCTGTAGAAAATTGAGACTAAATATCTTTAGATCTAGCGAAAAAGACGCTAACTTGACATTTCTGCTAGTCGTCACGCAGACTCCACTCCACCTCTCTCTCTTCACGCTGCACTGCTCACTTTCTCCCCCTGTCACATTTTTCACGCCAGAAATTTGCGGACATGATACTGCAGAAATTTGCCTTGTGGAAGCATGAACATTCAGGGTTTTAAAATCCATGTAGTCGTTAAAATAAGGATAGAATCTCAACATTCTTCGAGGCAATAACAGATTCGGCTCATTATCAAATTTCGCATCATAATATTTGTTTTTATCCGTACCAATTACGGAGGCTTTTGGAGAAATTGTATTGAACTGTTGGTTGATATACCTTGTCAAGGTTTGCCGAATTTTTATTTATCCGAGCTTGTTTCCAATATACATATTGTGGTTGTTAATTGTACTCCCCAAGAATATCTTATTCTCTAGTAAAAATATCTCAGAAAATTATAATAAGTTCACAGAAAGAGAACTAAAAGTTATGATCATTTCCTCTCGTAATCACTGACTCCTTCACAATGGACAAATAAGCACAATGATTTGCATTTGTGCGCATCATTTACGCAACAGGTCACATGATTTTAAGGAATCTGTGATGGAAGAGTTGTTTGACCTCATTATTGCAAGAGACCAATATTATCCTCTTTTCACCTTACCTTGGCCCAAATTTTCGCCCATTTGCAGTTTATTTCACGTAGCTCAATGGCAGGAAAAAATATACATATATCTTTTCTACTCCACATACGCGTAGGTGATTAGCATCATATTCTGGTATTAAATCTATTGTTACGAAACAACAATAAAGATGGAGATGGCAATTTTAGATTGTTATTTATATATCTATCTACCTATATATTATCTTCCTGTCTATCGGTCTGTCTCTATACTGTGTTTGTCTGTGTCTGTCCATCTATCTAGCCGTTTATCTATCTATCTAAACAGACACCTTAATCCCAGGCGAGGGATTTTTTTTTTCTTTTATAGAATAGGGTCTCAGTTCCCAGTTCCCAGTCCCCCCAAACAGAAGCAAAACTGCAAAACAGCTTAGCCTTGTCCTTGCAGCTCTTAGTGAGCCATAATAGTGAAAAGATTGGGGATTATCTCTCAGTTTCATAACCTGAGATCATTCATACTCTTTCTGGGTGTTTATGAAGTTCCTGAAATGGGCGTTAAAAACTATAGGCCTATTATACAATTGCCACAATTGTGTGGACAAATATAACGTGAAAATGATATAAATCGATGTTATTTATGACCCTTTTCACAAGTTTTGTGAGGTTAGATAATAAAGAATAATTTCTAGAAAAATAAGAATGATTATACAATGGAAAGAGAATTTACCACTGACTATCTTTTTACTTGCTGATGGAGGTTTGTGGCAAGATCCACCACTTTCTTTTGCTGTATCATTGCTGTGTAACTTTCTCAATAAATAGTATCAAATCAAATAAAGTTTAATAATGTCCGACTCTGCAGAAGCAGTGTATCCCATTTTTTTTTTTTTCCATCCAGGGATTGGCGTCGGACCTTCCATAACGATCTGAAAATACTACATGAAACGCAAACAGTGGGATATTTCAGCATTTATTGAAATACCTCATGTTTATAAACATTCTGTACAATTTATAATAATTTACATGTTTCTGATCAATAATATGAACCTACGGGTATGAGAAATCCGTGTACATTATTTTGTGATGATCTTGGTTCATTATTGGAACCAGAATCATAGGAGGTGGGAGGTAAGTCGCGGATTTTAGGTGTCATAATTAGTTGTATTTACCTTAATCATCCTATTGCCGAAGTTAGGAATAAAGAAGGAATCAAATAATTATCTTGTGATGATTTTGTGCTATATTAAGCTTGGTTTTAAAGATGGAATGAAGTATGGCGAGATGAAGCTGTCAATCGAGGATGATCGGCTTGTGGTCTACCGGTAAGTGAAAAAGGGTGACGGTTCTCGAGGTAGGTTATTTCATCACCTTACAGACCAGGCCATATAGGAAGCTATCCATGTGAAAACGATGTTGCAGAAAAATGACCAGGTATTTATTTGGAAATAGAAATAGGTGTTTTAGAAGGTAATTTGTAGTTTTTCATGGTTTGCCATGTACGGGTAAGCTATGAAACCACAACTGTTCATTTTGGCCGGCCAAAAATGGACCAGTATTCCACAATCTTGGATGATGAGCTGTAACACTAGAATATGGTAAGAAACAGAAGTGCTATGGAGATGCTATGTCGTCGTAGTTCGTCCACATTGTGCCACTGAGCTGTGGGAAAAGGGATGCAAAAGGAAAATTTCTACCTAGTTAAAGTGACCAGATTATATTGGGGTATGTTTATTTAGGTGGATGTCTGGTAAATTTATACTCAAAACTGTACTTCGAAGCGCATTCACTTCAATAAACTACCATCGCAAATGCTTTTTGACATACTTGGTAAAAATGGTCAGGAATATTCTGTAGCTTCTGTTTGTTTGTGTTTTATTGCCACAAAATTGTTAAAATGAACCAGCCTAATCTAACCAAACGGGAATCAGCGTAGATGCGATAATGGGCAAGGCCACAAGCAGGACGACCCATCCCCTTCATTATTATTTTCTATACAAAAAAGTGCATCTGCAGTGGAGGTGTATATAAGAGAAATTGCTTAAAATTGCATAAATAAAATATTTCGTGGGTCCTGTTTTATGAGTATCCACACCACGAGAAACTGATGATATGCAGTAGGGCAATTTATACCTAACTTCATTGATGCGAGCGGAGTCAGTTAACCTAACCCTATTTTTCCTGTTTATGTACGAGGTTTTGCTCCCATTTTCCATTTCGTAAAGTTTCTGCTCTCCTATTTCCTATTTTTCACTCCGTCTTTCGAGTTTTGGCTATCCCGTTTTTTTTACTCCGTCAGACGAGGTTTTGCTGCCCTATTTTTCGCTCCGTATTAGTTTTCGAAGTCATGTTTTTCACTGTCGTACGAGTTTTCACTATCCTATTTTTCACTGTCGTACAAGTTTTTGCTGCCCTGTTTTTCTCTCCGTCGTACAAGTTTTCCTATTCTTCACTCTGTTACATGAGTTTTCGCTTTCGAGTTTTCGCTTTCCTATATTTTTTGCTATCCCATTTTTCACTCCGTTGTACGAGTTTCACTGTCCAATTTTTCAGTGCTGTACGAGTTTCTGCTGTCCTTGTAGCTCTGTTGTATGAGTTTTTGTTATCCCATGTTTCACTCTATTGTACTTGATTTTGATATGCTATTTTCCAGTATGTTGTACAGGTTTTCGCTATTGCATTTTACACTCCATTGTATATGAGTTTTTGCTGCCGAAGCAGTCCTCCATTAGCATATCCCACACGTATAATGACAGGGGACAGAGTGACATAGAGGCGATTTGTTTGTGGCCACCCCGTGCGGGATTAAGGCGTCTGGCAATAGATAGATAGATAGATAATGGGACGCCTGTATTAATATGTCTCCGTCAATATGGTAGACACTCATAATGTTCAGCAAAAAAAAAAAAAAAAAAATGTAGTATACTTTAGTAAATTTGCTTCCACAGATGTGCATGTCCATTAATTTGGGAAGCTGAGAGGTGCCACGTCAGCCAGTGAGAACTTGCATTGGCTGGAGTTGTGGCGTCATTGAGCGTCAGTCTCCTTGTGCTTGTTAGCGTGCTGACACCGTATTAGCGTGTTGGACAGTACATATACTAGTGTGTATGTGTGTGTGTGTGCTACTTGCCTTTATTCGTCATACCAAATTGCAATTTTGTGTTTGTACACCATTGGTTGCAACATTCTAGGGATTCGTGTGCCTTAAACTAGAGTCTTGTCCGATTTAAATTTTCTCTAAAGCAGAGGTTCTTAACTTGGGGAGCGCGTGAGTAAATTCCAGGGGGGGGGGGGTGAGCCCCGGGGGGAAAAGTGGGAATTTCTCTAATTATATTTGTATTTCTCTTAACATGAGCGTGGCATATATCAAGATGATTGTGAAATACAAAATATGCTTGGACGGCTTTATGAACTATGAGAAGTAGCAATGCTTCTAGATTCAGAGCAGAAAGCAGATCTCCACGACAAGGTCCAGTCTGAAGGCTTTCTGCTATCTCTATCTTGCCTGGTGGACATCTTCGAAACGCTGAGTACAATCAGCCTTAAACTACAAGGGAAAACATCAACATCATTATGCACCACGATACCATTCGAGCCTACAAGGCCGAACTCGACCTCTGGAGATGAATTCATGATGGAAATACAGCTTTTTTTAGTAACTTGGATTCTGCTTTCATTCACATTTACCTTGAATCTGAGTTTAAAAATAATAACAATAATAATAATAATCACTCATCTGAGTGATTTGAAGGCAGAATTAATCAGATACTTTCCAGATATAGACGAGAAGCGTGAAACCTGGAAATTCACCAGGAACCCATTTCAATGTGAGGTAGCTGATGTTTCGGATGAAGTGCAAAAGAATTTTCTTGAGTTTCACCAGGAACCCATTTCAGTGTGAGGTAGCTGATGTTTCCGATGAAGTGCAAGAGAATTTTCTTGAGTTGAAGTTCAATTCCTCAGCTGAGGAAGACTTCAAAGAACTGGATCTTGAGACTTTCTGGGTGGTACCTTCCTGTTTGCCCTCTGATTTCACATCAAGCTCTTCGCATTCTGACAATGTTTGCATCCACGTATCTTTGTGAAGCTGCATTTTCCACGCTCAGTGCTGTCAAGACCAAGTACAGAAACAGGCTGTACGCTGAAGGGGACTTACGTTGTGCACCCTCTGGCATTCGACCACGCATTCAAGATTTGGTAGCTAAGAAACAGTCAAGTATCTCATTAAATTAGTAAGAGAGTAACCTCATTAAATATGCTGGGTATATTGTTTTGCCCAGAACTCACGCTCAATAGAAAGACTAAAAACACCAATTTTTTCAGTTTTTCCTTAAAATATTGGAGGGAATTTTATCAATTTGGTTGAAGATGCGCAGTGGGGGGGGGGGCGTGGAGGGAAGGACCAACTACTAGAGGGGGCGTGGTAGTGAAAAGGTTAAGAACCACTGCTCTAAAGGGTTTTTTGTTTGTCCAGTACAAAATTAGTCCAGTATAGCAGTGTTGTCTGATCTACCAGTAATTACTGTACTGGATGCGAGACCACACTATATCTCTGATGCAGTCAATTATCACAAACACTGCACAAAATGGAGTTATTTCCCACACCCTTGTGGCAAACTGCATATGGCCATACTGCTATGACACTCCTGTCTTCTGCCTTAGATATCGTCACTTGTTTTATCCATATAATGTCAAACCCTTGTACCCCATTCAATCTCTTCACTTCCCCAGTCTTTCCTCTGGTACCCTCTCATTCTGTACTAAGTCTTAGCAAACAACAGCTCCCTGAGGGTCTTGTATGAAGTTACACGAGTACTTCAAATACCAGAAGAAGCAATAAGGGTCTTAAAACTGACCCTGAATGTAGATACAATCATCAGGTGCCAACATAAATGTCCTGCCACCTATAGAAGCAGCCGGTGAGAATTTGGATATTGTCATCTCTACTGCAGCAGCCAATGAGAATGTGGTGTAGAGAGGGAGACTGCTGAAATGTTCAGTGTGCTGCCTCAGCAGGACCTGGTGGCTCCCTTCCTGCCTAATCGGAATTTACTGGAAGGTTACCTACGTGTATACAGGATTGCACATTAATATATTTGCCTGTGTCTCTGTGTAGCCACTGGGTATGTTAGTAATCATTCTGTGTGCTTATGTCCCCTTAGTTTATAAATGTTTTATGCCTTCCCCCCAAGGAACCAGGTTGTGTGTTGGGTTGTAACCATATTCAGTAACCAGCATCCATTTTTTTTTCTCATATCTTACCTGTCAGTGGTAGGCGGAGGCACCTGTCGTCCATTCACTTACAGTAGGTCTCTACAGATAAACTGGGTGACAAGCCAAGGTTTGTACTGGAAACCAGGAAACCATGTACTATGCTGGGTGACAACCATATAACCCATAATTCTGTGCGGGTATCCATAAATGGGAGGGGGTTTTGTTAGGGCTAGTATCACCCAGACTCCCTTTGTTAACTTGCTGGCAAAGGTTAGAGGGCCTTGGAAGATCCTTTACTTGACTAGGGCCCAGGCAAAACGGGCAAGTTCATTTATGACCGTGTGGAATGTTCGTGAGTAACCTTAGTCTGTCTGGCCGAGCAGACCCATCAACTGCAGGTAGCAGTTGCCTTTGCAATGCCATTCCTTGCAGTGAATTAATGTTCCTCTGTGGCAGACAGTACCTTGCCACAATGAAGTGCAGGGAGGAGTGTGGAGGTTTGGTTCCTGGATAAATGCCACATTTGTATCCCTCCACCCAGCTAACAGGGGCACCATAATAAGCTCCACATCACCCTGTTATTTGGTTACCATCTTATGTTGTAAATGGTTTCCAGGGTTACAGGATACCATTAGGCTTGTCTTCAGTGATGAGTGTAAAAAAATAATTAAAAGTGACGGGAAGGATGGATGAAATAGGAAGAGAGGAGGGCAGCACCAGAAAATGGTTGATAAAGGTGAAGGAAGAAGTAGGTAGAATACGTCGAGTGAGTGGATGTGAGTGATGTGAATGAGGAGGGTAAGAGGGTGCAATTGGTGAATGTGTTTAAGAGTGCAAAGTACACAGTGATGGCGATGATGTGAAATGGAGATGAAAAGGTGTGGATTGGAGGGGTGAGAGGATGTGGAATTTGAGTATGGATATGAATGTTTGTGGAAGATGCAAAGGAGCTGCATTGCCGATGTGTGATGAATGGCGGAGGGGAAATAGAGATTATACATATCAGCTGAAGATGTATGTACGCTACGTTCCAGTTTGGGAAGATGAAAGTAGCAGTTGCGTATGGGGTGAGGCAGAAATGGGTTAGGTTCTGAGATCAGCTGGATTGAGTGATAAGGACAGATGTCCAGAAGTTATAAAGTATTTGTGATGGGTGACTTGTGCAGGAGAGGTGACAGTGGTCTGGCGAATGATGTAGCCTAAAGAGTCGTTATGAGTTACCATGGGAAAACAACAGTGGAAGGTGACTGCAGGATATGTCAGGATAGGAGCTTATGTATTTGTAATGCATATTTTAAGCACAAAGATGCATGCAGGTATATATCCTTGGCATAGATGGAATGGAGAGTGTTGAAGGAGCCTGAGTGATTATGTGCTTATAACAAGAACAATATATACTTGGTTCTGTAGTTTCACTGAAGAGGGTGTCGGTAGTTGCTGAAACTGTTTGGGATATATCTTTATGTCTGCCAGTGTCGGTTTCTCTTGCTAACTGATGTTTACAACAGTATGACTGGCTCTTTTTTATATAACCGGGTATTTTTATTGCACAGTATATTAGATGGAAGTCTTTGGTAATAAAGAAATTGCCTATTAAGATTGTTTCCACATGAAAAGTACCCTTGCCAATTTCCCGAGTTGACATTAGTTGTTGGGGCCCCACCATCTTCCTTTTGGAGGCCAGGGAAGTACTTAGAGACATTGTATAACCAGACAGTTGAGCCAGTTTGATGACATTGTAGGTTTCTCTTAGTGTTATTATTAGTTGTAGGTCCAGGTTCATCTCAAACATGAACCTGTTGACCTGGAAGCGTAGGCTGACCTGTTGGAGTTGACCATCCTCCATTCAAGGAATTGGGGAGTAGTTGTAGGCAGTTGAAAAATCTGGTTTGGTGCCCCAACATGAAAATCTCTCCATCACCTCTCCTTTACTGAGGGGATTGCATAAGGACTGTATGTAAACTCATCCATGTCAGTGTTAATTTATGTTCAGACTTCAGAACATCTCGTATTTTTTTTTTTTTTTTTAGGGAGTGTGCGGTGCTAAAAAGAAGATTTACACCACATCCTCCACTTGTTGCTTATCTGCGGTTGACAGGTCTGCTCGGCCAGACAAATCGCGATTAAGCAACAACAACCATCACCTCCATACCACCGCCACATCATTCACCACTGTGACAGCACCACAACCTCAAACTTCACCACCACTCTTCCCAGCCAGACGATTTGTGAGTAATCCCTCCTCTATCTTTTGTACACCTTAGCTGGGATCATTAAAATGTGGATTTTTTTTTTTTTTATGGGGGCTTGTGTTGAGGTTGAGACAATTGAGAACTCAAAATTAGAGTGCTTCTAGGAACTGGTACCAAATCTGGGAACAGTAATGTAAAATAAACTGTATGGCTAGGTTAAATTGCTTTAGGGTAGGTTTGGAGGCTACATTAGGTCACTCACTGAGTTTACAATTTTCCCCAGGAGAAGGCCCTCTAACGTTAGAAGAGATTATTATCTACTGTAGGTTATTCAGATTATTGCCACATTAGGAGCATTGAGCTCTATGGCTAGGCGACCCAGTCATTGAAGGTGAGAGTGACCTGTTACTTTCACCCTTAGTGGCATCAAATGAGCAGTTAACCCCAAGCATACCTCAGATGTAAACGTGTCACATACAGTCAATAAGATAAATGTTAATTAACAAAGATGTGCCAGGGTTAACACAATTTTTAAATTATGACAGTATTATACCTGAGTGTAAATGATGGAAATGAGCTTTAGACACTAGTTTATCATTCTCACAAAATGGTATCATGAAGTATATTTGAAAAATTATTACATATTGTATTGATTTTTCACCAGCCCTCAAAGTACCCCCAAAAACCCTCCTGCGTACCCCAAGTTGAGAATCTCTTGCTCTAGACCACCGGACACCCTCACTTATAACTGCATTCAATAAGCCTGTGATTAATCCTGTAAATTTGCAGACACTTTCAGCATTATGGATACCACACCAGACATGTAGTAGGAGTACGGTACCCGTCATTCCCTCCTAAACTCATCTCTTCTTCCCATCACCCTAATTACGAAAAATCTGTTGAAATTTGAATAGATTACTTTGGGGGTTGAAAAATATAAATATATAAATAAATAAGATAATTTTAAAGTGATTAATAATTCATCTTTCATTAATAAAAATAAATCTGGTATTATTTTTGACGTGTGAGTGAGTCTGAGTTGCTACGGAGACCACTGGTTTTCTGGTTTTCCCGCCAACAGGAGCGACGTCCCTGTCACCCTGTCTCCTCGGTGGCCAGCATAAAACTGACTATATTCACGCCATTTTATCTTCCTGGACTGTTTACTTGGTTCTGGCGGGTGGGGAATCATTAACTGCAATATTTACATTACTTGTTGGTCAACGATTAAGCTTTACAATATTATTTAAGGCAAAAATATGCCAGTCGCAGTCCAGCCAAGTTAAAGTCGAATCATATAATTCCACTGGAACGCAGAATTGAAGAGAATAATTCGAGGTTTTCAGATTTTACTGGACTATTGTTATAAATATATAGTAATTAGTAATAAGTATATTTCTTGTATCACAGGGTTTACTTTCGCCAGTACTTTTGTCATATAAACCCAATATGCGCCAACCAGCCATACACTGTAATCTGGGAACTGTGTTGGCCGCTCATGTTGAGAGGGCTTCAGGTTTGGATCAGACTGATTCATTCATGGCAACCAAATACGCTCCTAAGGTCCCTTAACTACTCGTAGGAAATAAATTATATTCCCACAGAATGTAATATTGGTTTACTGATGGAATAACTGTCTTTATTAATATAGATTTTCCATCCGAAGCTAAAAAGAAATATTTCTTAAATCCAACTATGTCAACCGCTGACTGGTGTGAACCATCTTTGATTCGAATTGTCTTGGGTTATGGATGATAAGACAGTCAAGTTAGAAAACATGAAATGGGAAAACAAAAGAGGACAGGACAGGGCAATTTTCTGCAGTGACAGGACAAGTGTTGGGGTAGGACAAGACAGGACAGGTATCAGGAAAACAATTAAACTAAATATTAAAGCAGGGGAAAGGAAAATTCTTCCGGGATGTTTCTCTTCTTAATGACCAGATTTGACCGTCTGACAAGAATCACAAAGGCACCCAAACCTGTGATTTTTATAATAATATTATTTTAGCGACGTAGGTTCATTATGAACTAGAATTGCCAGTTTTGTGTCTAAAAAAGGGAGACATTATTAAGTAATTACCTAATGTAGTTAATACAAAGAACAAATACACATAAAGAGCACATTAGGTGAGGCAACTGATTTAGTTCTTTGAAGTCTGAAGCCCTCACAGCCCCGGGACGCCCCCCACAGTTCCCAGATCACAGTGTCATCACAGATCGAGAATTTCTTTCTGTTGTAGGGAGAAGAAAGAGAATATTTGCGGTGATGGCTGGAGAGGTGAACATGTTGCCACCACCCACACCACATGACGTCATAACACACGCCACACTTGAGAAATCTGGCTCATGTTGCTGCCTCTTGTACCATGTCGCACCGTAAGCGTATTCTGGCACCTGGCACCACTGATACCAAATACGTTTTTTGCCTTATATTAGCTATTTCTACTGTCTTTGGGGCATATAATGGAAGAAATTATTCTAGGTTTCTATTACGCATATTTTTGTAGCGATGACATAGTTGGTAAATGTAATATAACGATAAAATGGTCATTTTTATGTTGGACAGCGCGGCGAGAGGATGACAGCAAGGCGCACTTCTTCTAGGACGATAACGCGCTAGGATATATTCTGATTGGTTTTGTAAATGCCGCAGCACCTATTCCTTCCCTATTTATTCTATATTTTATATTAAAAAATTTGATGCGTTATTATCGAAGCTGTGGTGATTAAAACTGCATGCATTACAAATGATGCAATGTTTATGTATAATATGGCACACAAATTATTGTATGTTTCCGACAGACATAGTGCTGATAATTAAAACGGCATACATTTCATATGAGGCAGTGTTTATGTATAATATGGCACATAAATAATGGTAGAAATAGTGTTGACAATTAAAACGGCATGCATTACTTATGAGACAATGTTTATGTAAAATATGGCACATAAATCGCTAAAAGAGGTGCTGGGAACTCCTTTGTCATATGAGGCAATGTTTATGTACAATATGGCACATAAATCGCTAGGATGATGTGCTGGGAACTCCTTTGTCATATGAGGCAATGTTTATGTACAATATGGCACATAAATCGTTAGGAAGAGGTGCTGGGAACTCCTTTGTCACCAGCAGTGAAACCATTACTTTGTACAACGCGAGCCCCTCGTATCAGAGAACGTGGTTTGCACTTTGTTCTTGCTGACATCAGGCGGTTTTACTCTTGGCATTGGAGACATTTATCCAAGTGGCTAGGTGCGGTACAGCCTTCATTCCCCCCTTCAGTACAAGAGATGACCCCTACGCTAAATATAGCCTTCATTTCCTCTTTCAGTACAAGAGATGACCCCTACGCTAAATACAGCCTTCATTTCCTCCTTCAGTACAAGAGATGACCCCTACGCTAAATATAATCGTCTAAATAAAGCAAGAATAACCCCAAAGAAAAAAAGTCACGGGACTCAAGACGCTCACACCAGGACAAGTCATAGTCAAGGCAGGCCAGGTAGGGCAGGTGATGTGTCAGGGCAGGTCAGGTAGGACAGGTCGTGTCAGGATAGGCCAGGTAGGACGGGTCATGTGTCAGGGCAGGCCAGGTAGGACAGGCCATGGGTCAGGGCAGGCCAGGTAAGACAGGTCATGGATCAGATCAGGCCAAGTAGGACAGGTCATGGGTCAGGGCAGGCCAAGTAGGACAGGTCATGTATCAGGGCAGGCCAGGTGGGACAGGTCATGTGTCAGGGCAGGCCAGGTAAGACAGGTCATGGGTCCGGTCCGGTCCGGTAGGACAGGTCATGTTTCAGGGCAGGTCTTTCAGCAGGTCATGGGTCAGGGCAGGACAGTACAGGTGTCAGGATTGACTAGGTAGGACAAGTCATGTGACATGGACTAACTTCACCACACTCACACTGCTTTAATTACTTACATGACCTGTTCTACCTGGCGTGCCGTGACCCATGACCTGTCCTACCTGGCCTGCCTTGGCTCATGACCTGTCCTATATGGCCTGCCTTGACACATGACCCGTCCAGCTGTGATATATGAACTGTCCTGCCTTGATACACGACCTGTCCTGCCTTGTCTCAGTCCGTCTCACTACCACCATCAGTCTTCGCTCCCTCCACCACCCCAATAGTCCATTAGGGCCATATAAATTCAGTTCTGTTTATCACCTTGCACTTAATGATGTTCGTAATATATTGATATTTGCTCGCAATTACTTTTTGTATTTTACTTCCTTCATATTAACTAAATAAAACATCAAAATGATCCAGAAATCCAAGTATTCCTAACGTATAGGTGTCTGCGTTGCCATGGAGACCGCTGGTTTTCTAGCCAACAGGAGCGACATCCCAGCCACCCTCACTCTTGGATGGCCAACATAAAAATGACGATATTAGCGCCATTTTATCATCCTGGACTGTTTATTTGGTACAGACGGGTGTGAAATTGATAATTGCAATACTTACATTATTTGTTGATGAACAATGGAGCTTTAGTATATTATTTATGGCGAAAATGTATCCTCAGCAGTGCTGCCAATTAATGTCGACTCATATCATTCCCCTGGAACCCCGAAAAGATGAGAATTCGCAGTTCCCAGTTTCTGTTGACCTGATATTATAATTACTTGATATTAATGTCAGGAATTACTATATTTCTTGTGTCGCTGTGTTTACTTTTCCCACTAGTCTTGTCAGATAAATCCGATATTCATCAGCCCGTCATGCACTGTGATCTGGGAACTGTGTTGGCCGCTCGTGTTGTGAGGGCTTCAGGTTTGGATCAGACTGCTTCATTCATGGCAACCAAATACTGTCTTAAGGCGCCGAAACTAGTCGTAGGAAATAAAGTATATTCCCACAGAATATGATGCTGGTTTACTGATGAAATTATTGTCTTTACTAATATAGATTGTCCCTCCGAAGCTAAAAAGAAATATTTCTTAAATCCAACTATGTCAACCGCTGACTGGTGTGAACCATCTTTGATTCGAACTGTCTTGGGTTATGGATGGTAAGACAGTCAAGTTAGAAAACATGAAATGGGAAAACAAAATAGGACAGGACAGGACAATTTTGTTCAGTGAAAGGACAAGTGTTGGAGTAGGACAAGACAGGACAGGTATCAGGAAAAGAATTACACTAAATATTAAAGCAGAGGAGATGAAAATTCTTCCGGGATGTTTCTCTTCTTAGTGACCAAATTTGACCGTCTTACCAAAATCACGAAAGCACCTTAACCTGTGATTTTTATAATAATATTATGTTAGCGACGTAGGTTCATTACGTACTATAGTAGCCAATTTTGTGTCTGAAAAAGCGATACATTTATAAGTAGCTATGTAATGTAGTTAATACAGAGAACAAATACACACAAAGAGCACATTAGGTGAGGCAACTGATTTAGTTCTTTGAAGTCTGAAGCCCTCACAGCCCCGGAACGCCCCCCACAGTTCCCAGATCACAGTATCATCACAGATCGAGAATTTATTTCTGTTGCAGGGAGAAGAAAGAGAATATTTGCGGTGATGGCTGGAGAGGTGAACATGTTGCTGCCACCCACACCACATGACGTCATAATACACGCCACACTTGAGAAATCTGGCTCGTATTGCCGCCTCTCGTACCATATCGGACCAAGTGCGTTTTCGCTCGTCTGGGAACACTGATCGCAAATGCGTTTTTGCCTTATATTAACTAATAATACTATCCAGGGGGCCTGTGTCACACGAAATTACAGCAGATACATGTTACACATATTTCTGTACCAAAGAAATAGCGGTTAAAAGTGATGAAAAGTAAAACACGTCATTGTTATCCTGGGCAGCGTTGAGGGAGGATGGCGGAGTCAGGCCAGCACAGACGCGCCTACCATTATTCTCGTCAACCATCGATTTTTTTTTTTAGCACTTGTTTCATAGTGTTATATCGTGCAGCATACCCCCAGATCTACTGTTGTATATTACTGAAGCCTGTCTGCTGTTAACACAGAGTGTGTAAATAACGTAGAGGGGAATAGTTACGAGTCATAACCAGAATTAAAACTGATATCGATGAAGTGCTAGGCTGCCTTCCTAACTCAGTGAGCGCGGGGATGTCGTTTTCGTTGACATCTGTCTCGTTACCATTTTTTTTTTCAACTTAGGACAGATTTTTCGAACTGGGAGGGTTAGATACAGCCTTGGTAAGCCCCTTCAACGCGAGAAATGCCTGCTAAGTTTAAGAAATCATCATCGTGCCGGGAAATAAGGAGTCATGTTCTGGACTCAAGAACCCGTATTTTAGTCGGTCAAGAAAATCCCGAGCACCTCTTCCTTACCGAATTATTTTTGTATACTGTGGGGAGGATAGTTAGTGCGTTATTTATGCATAGTATGGTTATATTATAGCGATTTAATTAACTCGGAAGAGGACGGCAAGATGCAACAAGCAAAATAAATCACTAAGGAAGAGGCGTAACGGGCCAGGGAGACAATGGACGAAAGTAAGGCCCACGGAATTATTTTTCTTTAGCTGAAGAAAAAATGATGGTATTAATCTGTAGGTACAGTTTCACGCAGAAGACGATTTATACATAAATTTTGGCACTTAAAAACAATATTCCATCCATCTTTCATATTAATATTATAATGCATATGTAGTAACTAAAATTTGGGTAAATTTAATGTCTGGGTGAGTGCGTTGCCATGGAGACCACTATTTTTCCCGCCAACAGTAGCGACGTCTGTGCCACTCTCTCCCTGGGTTACCAACATAACTATGGCGATGTTTCCACAGTTTTATCTTCCGGGCCAGTTTTCTTAGCACTGGGGGGGGGGGGGTTATAAACCTTTATTTCAATCTTTCCATCATTTGTAGGAAGATAATGCAGTTTTAAGAAATTAAGTAAGGCGAACGTGTCTCCGCGGTGTTGTCAGGGCAAAGAGGAGCCAAATCATCCCACATTGGCCTTAACGAAGAGTGAAATTTAGGCCATTTATTTTTTCGTGAAGTGAGGTTGTAACATTAGAGAAAAATTTATTTCTTGTGTCACTGCTATACTTTATTTCTTTATTTCTTTACTTCTTTACTTTATTTCTTGTGTCACTGCTTTTACCTTTATTACTTTCTTCTGTGGAAAAACTAACCCAGTGTAGTTAAATGTGGGTGGAAGAGTGCGAAGAATTGTGTGTGTGTGCGTGCGTGTGTGTGTGTGTGTGTGTGTGTGTGTGTGTGTGTAGCAAGGTGTATCTGTGGTAGCAACAGTTATATAGGTGTTTATCATGTTGGTTCCTTATAAACAGAATTACTTCATGATATACTGAACATAAGAAATATCACTAGAATACCGAACCTCACACTGTCACACTCGACGCTGCCACATCTCATACTGCCACATCACACACTCCCATACCTCACAC
>JAGKTI010007852.1:13183-35078 GCA_018397915.1 Birgus latro | reverse complement strand
GTGTGTGTGTGTGTGTGTGTGTGTGTGTTTATGTGTCCGACTCTGAGCATAGGCATCACAGCCTGCTATCAAGGCCCAGCAGTCCTCCAACATACCAATGCCTCTACATGTCACCACTCCGGCACTAACAACCACCGTCCATATTGAATACATGCTAGGGCTGTCTCATACAGGACTGGTGTATTGGTATTAGCGGGGGTATTTTTACGACATGTCGGCGGGGCTTCTGGTAGATCAATAAAGCCTGATTTAATGAAATTCTAATCCTTAAACTGTTCCCTGCCCCAGAGAGGATTCGAACTTCGGTTCATCGAGACTGCAAGCCACCTCTCTACCGATCGAGCCACCAGGAATAGTAAAGAGGTTAATGAAGGCTATATCTGACCCCTCCAGTTTGAAATGTCTATCCTAAGCTGAGTAAAATCATCCGGAAATATCAAGACTAAAACAAAAATATATCCCCCATGTGAATGAGGTAAAATAAATCAACAAGGCATACATAAATTCTATGGGAAAGTGAATGACAATTATGTAATGCAATTCCAATATTTTCTTCCTAACATAAATGACTGGTATGCTAAAATATCCTCCACTACAAATCTAGCAAAATTCTTAGATAATGTTAAGAATCCTGAATCTTCTACACATAATGTGGTGCTGGAGAGGATGCCTTTCTCTGGAGGCACTGATATAACCATGAGGATTCACTGACCAGTTATACAAGCAACCCTCATCTCCCTCCCTGTTCCTCTAAAGGAGGCTGGTGAACTGCTGAAGAAAGGCAACTTCAGCCTGCAGTCAACTGGATTCACATTACAGATGGCCCTGGAGCTAAAACTACTACTCTTACTACAACTACAATTATATTTTATTTCTGTTATTTCTAGTGGTAGGAGGGGGTGCTCACCATCCACTCACTTGATGTGGTGCTGCTCTTGGATGCCTGCCCTTTCCTCTCTTCCTTCCTTCCTTCCTCCCTCTTCTGTCTTTCCTTCCTTCTTTCCTCATCCTTCTGTCTACGGGTGACTCTACACTGAGTGACAAGCCAAGGGTTTCCTGTACACCAGGAAACCATTTACTACACTGGGTGGTAACCATATAACCAAATTAAGGCTCCTGGTGGTTTTAGTGGGTAATTATGGAGCTCCAATTGGATTGAGCCGGTGCAGGTTTATATCCAAGGGATGGTTAGGATTTATTGATCATGTAATGCCACTCAGGGATGAGTGAGGCTGGTCGCTATCATCTTCAATGTCAGGACCAACTTGCCTAGGCCCAAGCTCCTACGCTCCTCACAGGGCAACACTGGACTGGATAATGAATGAATGAATGAACGCTATTTCTAGATGATCTGATTCAACTTAGTCTAAACTTTCAGTAGTGAAGGAGTTAATGACCCCTCCAGCTTGAAGCACCTTTCCCTAAACAAAATAAACCTTTCTAGAGGTAGCAAATAATTATATAAAGATTAAGACATCCCACTGCAAGGGTTAAGGCTCTGAAGAGCACTATACTTACATAATAGATAAGAACAGAATAATGTAAGTTAATATTGTTTATGTATACTGGTTTACCACATCAAGTACCAACTGTATTATGTTCAAATCATTAGTTTACATGTGCACAATAAAGATTTTTTTTTCCATTCACAATGGAAAATACATCTGGAAGTCATTCATCATGAACAACTGGCAAGCAGGAACAATGTATTTATCCTTACAAGGCCAGTCCATGTATTAAAGCTCGCAAAATGGAAAAACCCACAAACTAACAAATCTGCAGTATGACCCATTATAAGTGGCATAGCCAGAAGGGTGGCTGGGATGGCACTGGCCACCTGGTCAACCCGTGTGTCACTTCAAATTTCCAGGGGAACACCCTTAGACCCCAATAAAGAGGTATCCTTGGCTCACCCCAAACAGTAATTAGGCTTGGACACTCCATTTTTAACATCTAGTATGCCTCTGCCTATTACTGTACACTGTATTGCAATCATAGTGTGGTGTGTTGGCATTATAACCTACTCCAACACAATCACATTTACCTTGATGGTCCATCCATCCAGTCTGCAAAATACAGTATCTCACAAAAATTTATAATTTTAACAAACCTCCAATACAAGCCATTACAATGCACTGTATATAATCATACTGCGGTCAAAACCTATTCAAACACAGTCACACGTACCTCGACAGACCTGCCATCCCGTCTGTGAAATAACCAACCTGATACCAGACTGCCTCCACATGTCATAATGGACCCCCAATCTGCTTATCTGATAATGCCCATACGAAGGGTCCTCACACTACTGATATAACACTTCCCTGCGTTTACTTTACACTGATTATTCCCAGGACAAGTGACACTCTGCCTCTCTAAATAGTTTGCAATTTATTCCAGGGCAAACTTACCCATCATATATTAAAAAGAAAGCAAATGATAATATCCAGAAAAAAGCTATCATAGTTCAGAGGCCTCACACAGATATAACAGAAGTCAGTGTTTACACAGAGTATTCAATGACAGGTGACATGTCCCTGTAAATACTGCTGTTTGGTTATTATACTAGAGACATAAGGTTGGCTTGAGACATGCACACCACGACTAGGTAAATGCACAGAGAACACATTAATAAACATACTGAAGAATGCACAAAACACTCGGTACACATACACACTCAGTACACATTCAAAATACATATACACTCAGTACACATACACATAAAATATACATACATACTCAGTACACATACACACAAAATACACATACACAGCACACACACACAAAACATATATATACACTTAGTACACATGCACACAAAATACACATACACACTCTGTACACAAACAAAACACATACACCACACACAAAATACACACAATGGAATAGAAAACAACTGCTTGGAGTGCCATTAAGCTCAAAACAGCACTACTCATGATCAGACCACGTCACTCGCAAGAGAGGTCACTTTTATGAGACATGCTATGGAACAACAAGCTACAAAACAATGCACTGCTCAATGGCGTGGTGTATATACTGTCAAATACGAAATGTGTCACTGTACCTGTGTGGTGGGACTGATTGTTGCAGGAGGGGGGCATTCTCATTCTCCAATATCTCCTCTCCAACATCAGTATCAACAACATAACTGGAAAGAAATCAAATGAATACTTTTTGTAAGGTGTGGATGTGATAAAAAGCATTAGGAGGAATACACTGAGGTGGTTTGGCCATGCAGAGAGAATGGAGAGTGAAAGACTAACAAGGAGAGTGTGTGTGAGTGAGGTAGAGGGGGGGAGAGGAAGGGGGAGGCGAGGGATGCAGTGGAGAGGTATATGAGAGAGGGGAGTGTGAGCTGGGAGCAAGGCAGTGAAGTGGCGTCGGACAGGGCGACATGGAAGCAATTTGTTTGTGGCTACTCCTTAAGGGATTGAGTCGTCTGGCAATAGATACATAAATAGACCTTTTGTAAGTGTTAACTTCTTCACTCCAAAGACGAGTACAGTATTTACCTCCAGATTATTTTACTGAACACAGGACATGAATAATGAATGGGATTGATGAAAGCTTTATTTAACTCCTCCAGTTTCAAAAGTCTCTCTGAATGTGTGAGTAACACTGTCAGATGATAGCAAGAATAAAATATAAAACACAACATCAGAATAATAGTAAATACTGTACTGTATAAATAAAATAAAGGCATTGTACTGTCATCATCTTCATAATCATCATCATCATCATCATCATTATCATCACAACAAAAATCAGCATTAAATACAGCTGTTGTTTGTGTTGCTGTTGTTCTACCCCAACCTGTCTGGCTGAGCAGACCCATTGACCACAAGCAAACAGTCACCCTCCAGTGGCAGACACTGGGGATAACAAATAAGTATCATAATGATAATTAAAAAAATCATCATCATTATCATCTACCACATAGCAGCAACGGAAATGAATGAGCATCTGTGTGGTATGTAAAATAATATAAAAAATAAACAAAAGTCTGGGTATGAGTAACAGTAGATCCAACACTGGGTAAGGAAACAGTTAGAGGAATTCAGTTTCATTTTAAAAATTTTGACAGATCTTAAGAAAAAAAACACTGACATATCATACAACCACTCAAGTTAACACCACTGCACCAGCCCTTACTGACAACCACATCATATCCGACATGGACTGTACGGCATTAACATCCAAGTGATAACATATGAAAATGTGAGATCATACAGTGTGCATGGGAAGACTGCTGGGCCACAAAGAATGAACTCCTGTATGTACAGTATACAACCCTCGCTGCGCTGCAAACCTCACATGAGGCACAATGAAGGTCTCCATGGGCAAAGTTGCAAGCCTCATATGAGGCAAGATTTTCACTGGTTATAAAACAGTGATCCAAGGGAGGTAAACTATCTTACAAAGAATCAGCCTGACAGGGGGTTTAAAAATAAAATTGAAATTTGTAAGGTAAGTAATTGGCAATAGATGCAGAAGCTAGATAAACTACTGAAAACTGGTTTACTCAAAAATATTATACCACATTAAATCAATTATGATAAATATAAGACTATATTTTGAAATTTTGTAGGGGGTAACAAGGAAGTGGCATCATCTGTTATTCTTCAGACTGTTCAACTTGATATGGTACTTCTATGACACTAATACCCTTCTATTTCACAGTCATCTTTCACAAAATTACTGTAATACTTTACTGTATTCCACATATACACACATACTCATGCACAATTACAGTGCATAAACAAGCACATACCTGTATATAAAACCACAAAAACATGGACCATACTATACAGTGCTACATATGGTATAGTACTAGACATGAACACAGGCTTCAATGTTTCACTGCCCCTATTACAGTATTCATGCTCAAGCTGTGTATTATAGGTCTTAAGAGCCAAAAAGACACCCTCACCAATCAATTTCTGGGCATAAACTAGAAATCCAGTAGTCTGTTCTGTGAGGCTGAGTAATCCTCTTGTGTGTCCCATGTCCCTCCTTTGGCATTAAATTTCAGTCTATACTGAACACATGCAAAGGCTTTCTCATTCAGAAGTAGTGTAATGGTACTAGCAGGGGTGTTATAATACCACAGTGGCACACCAGGTATTACCCACACTAGGAGTTCCTAAATGACAACTGTGCATGCATGCTTAATCACATCAGGCTAATGACATCAAGGAAGCTTCCCCTCTGTTGGTCCTTTGAAAAGAAACTACATAAGGTTAGATTAATAACTTTGGGGGGTCTAGGAGGGACAAAACCCCTTAATTTGGGACAGAGAATAAAAATATTAATTTCATATCATTATTCCCTTCGGCATGACATCATCAGTAGTATATGGGCAGTTGTCACCCAGGTACTTTTGGCACAGCGGAACTTCTGGTCCACAATACCTGTACACTGATGGGTCTTACAGATCAGTACAAAATACAAATCCAGAAACTGTTCTCATGCTCAGCTGAGACTGATTTCACATCATTCTGGACAACAGCCCATGACTCTATCTACTTCACCACCATCCCCAGTTCTTTTACATCAGCTAACCAACCTGATGAAGGTGGGTCGATCAGGAGGCTGTAGGTCATCATGCTCCTCTCTTGGCCCTGGGCCCATCCTGCCTCACCACTCTGTAACATTTATATACTTTATCAGTTCAGTTACAGAAGAGTATATTTATTGTAAGCTTTGGAAGATCTGTGATGATGCTCTAGAAAATCACCCTGTAGTTTGATGAACAGCAATCAAATGAATTAGGCTGACATATACAAAGCTTTTCAAAATTAAACATCACAGAAGTAAACCTAAACTGAGAGTAACAGTAAACTACCATCCAGAGTAACTACATTAAGGTGCATTATACATTTCTCTACATCCTAGCTGAATTCCTGTTGTATAAACTATTTCACACTGGTTTACATGTTGATGAATTACAGATTTGGAAAGATGTGAATAAATATGGTTACATGGAGGTGCAGCAAAGGAATGTGCACTCAATGCCATCTTATTACTCACACTTACAAATGAACATCTGGAAAATAAGTATCAAATTAATCTCTAAAGTCATGGCTCTACTGTAACTCTGGTTTTCATACTGTCTTCTCCTCTACTATAGCTGGTACAGTACTAAGAACATTTACTGGTACGTTTAAATTAAAATACATCCTTCAGCTCTACAGCAGCTGTCTCAGATACAATCCTCATTGCTCAAAATAAAGCTATAATAATACTAAGCTAGGACTGGTTGATGAATGAATTAAAGAATAACAATTCTATTAATACTTCAGAGTTCTGTAAGTAGATCTGGCTTAATTTGGTAGCTATCTCATAGGAAAAATTATTTGTATTCTTTAGTCTATTGTTCTAACCATATCCCTTACTTACTGAAGTTAACTGAAAACAATGAATCCTTTCACACTGAACACATGTTATTTAATGTTTGCTATATCCACATGAGTTTATTGGTTCATTTTAGTTTTAAATTCTCTCTCTCTCTCTCTCTCTCTCTCTCTCTCACTGAAAGGGTTAACAAAGGTCATGTCTACCCTCTTCAGTACATAAAGCTAAATAAAACAATTAGATGATAAAATCAAAACCAAGAGTACATGACTGATAGCCCAACCAAAGCATCTGTTTTATCATTTGTGACTTACTACCTCCAGACTAATAAGCCTGGATAAAACTTACAACCTGAGTTTAAAGACTCCATCTTAAGCAGAATAAAATCATCTGGGGGTGGCCTCATTAAAAAAAAAAAATACAAAAAATGTCATCTGCTTGCAGGTTACAGTATCAATCAGAAGTTACTATACTCTCTATTCTTAGTTTAAATTGCCACCACTTCATCTTGAATACCGAGCTGCAAAATATACTAACACTAGAAGACAATGCTTGTCACGAAGAAGTGCACTGGAAAGGATGGCATTATAGTTTTAGCCAAAAACACAAATACGAGATTTTAAACAGTTTTTTCGGTATTATACACAGGCATTTTTATCACAAATTATTTTTTTTATTTTACTTTAGGTTATCTTCTGGAGTAAAATAAAAAATAATCCGCGATGGAAATGCCAGGGAAGAAGTTTGGAATTGTTTAAAATATCGAAAATAAGGATCAAATTACCGTAACGTAATTGTGATTTTTGGCTGAAGCTAAAATTCTACCGAAAGAATAAGGTAATCTCTCTTTTGGTCATTCAGCGACATAAAACAGGCTGGTGAATACATACGCCTATAGCTCATCATTTTTCGATGAGAGCAACTATGTATATAATACTGAACCATTTACCTTGTGATGGCACGAATTATAGTCGAATCATAGGACACGAAGGTCAAGTTACTCATTATTTCCTGCGAAAACCCAACATCCGTCCATTACACACACAAAAAAAACTTCACTAACATTGAGTCCGAAAGCCTTATACTGTCTTCATATATATTAATCATTGTCACATTATTGAATATTTTATTGCCAATGACGCCTGGTGAAAGAGATTATTATAATGAATATTCTCGCATAATATCTACGTAAAAGGTGCATGCATATCGCTATCTTTTAACTAAATATGGGTATTTTTTTTAAGCGGCAGAAAGGGAAACGAATATTGTAAATAAAGAAGTGTCACAATCTTAGCCTCTCATCAAAATCTTTTACATACTTTGAAATCTTTGACCAATAAAACGATATGTATGTATATACTAATAAAGATTACATTGACAAAAGTTAGAAGCTACAAATTTCATTCTTATGAAGATGATGCCTTTTTTATAGGTACAATGGTGCGACGAAATACCGAATCGGCTCTTATTTGCCAAATCCGCATCGAATCGGCATTTTTAACTAGAAAATAATAATAATTTCTATGACCATAGGTTCATAAACACCTAAGTATCGGAAATCCGGTCAAAATTTTGTTTAATTTAACTATTAATAAAAGAATCAGGATTTAGAACGTAAATGTGTTAAAGTTAGCGAAAGTATTTCATTTTGAGCTTGCCAACTCGCCTTGACAGACTTATATTTTGCATAAATATTGATTTGAAGTGAAAATGAATCTATTTGCAGGCATATTTTAACATATATCAATATCTTCGTAATTATCTGTACTTATTATACAATACAAATTGTGTAGAAATTCTGGGGGGATGTTTGGGCTATATTTACTTCAATATTGCGATATCTGGGCTATTTTTTGGTGTCTGGAATAATTTTGGCATTTAAGTAGATAATGTTCTTTGTACTATTTAGAGAGTTTATGTTACAAAAACTGTGCTTAGAGCAGGTGATGAGAACACATTTGATGATGATTGTAGGGCTGGTAGAGGAGAAACAATATTTCTCCTTTGGGGTCTCCAGAGACTTGTTTCAGGACACCTCCTCTCTCTCTCAGAAAATATACTATATGTTGATGTATCTTTCATATTTGTTGCAATTTATTTGATCCTAAGTAAATCACACTTTATTCAACGCTGCACTGTTTTTCCAGGTGGCTATCACTGTACTGGCAATGGCACTTTCATTTCGACATTTATTACTTGCTGTCAGACATCTTGAGTCAAATCTGACAAGCATAAAAGGCCAGCACGATGCAATATACTGTATATATGTACATATATGCTATGCTACGTGTTCAAGTCCAACTCCTTGTTCTTTGATCATGAGCGGCTGATTAGGGTGCATACAACTAGAGGAACTGGGCATAAAAACTTGAGTCAACCAACCTTACACGTATATTGCCTTAGATCCAACACAACACTTAATACAATAAGAGGGAAAACTAACCGCATAACCTCCGTCCTAAACCCTAGTGACAAAACCCAGAGCATTGACCACCACAGGCCCTTCAAAAATTCCCTGGTAGATGCCAACATTAATGTGAGGAATGACCGTACCAGTCTTCCCATAATGTACGACGAAATACTTTGTGCTGTAAAGAAAGGTAAATCGACCGCTCCAGGCCAGGATGGTATAACTTATGACACTATTAATGCTCTCCTTGCCTCATATGACACATCCCTGCTGGATTTGTTCAATATGTTATATGCGGACAATGAATTGCCCACATCCTGGAAAAGTGAAGTCATAATCCCAATTGCAAAGGGCTGTGTTTGTTATCGCCCCATTTCCCTAGTTAGCTGTATCTGTAAAATGATGGAAAGAGTTGTTCTAAATAGGCTGTTGTACAAGATCAGTGATCAATTGTCTCCGAACTTACATGGTTTTCTAAAAAGGGAGAGCAACGAGTGATTGTTTGGTAAAGAGTCTTAGCAACACTAAATCAACGTACAGGACAATCACTGACTTGAAAGGGACGTTTGACAAAAGCAAACAAGAGGTTAAAGAGAGAGAGGGGGTGGGGGGACTTGACGTGTCGTGAGATAAATCTCTGGGGACTCCGAATGACAAATTTTGTTTCTCCTCTACCAGTCCCACAATCACTATCAACTGTGCTCCCACAATCACCAAGTGTGCTCTCTTTACCTGCTGTAAATACAGTTTTTGTACTATAAACTTTGTAAATAGTACGAAGAACATATCTACTTAAATGACAAAATTATTCCAAACACCAAAAAATAGCTCAGAGATCGCGCCACTCCTCTAAATTTAGCCCAAGTGAGTTGCCGACGGCGCTACCTTTTCCCTCGCCCATAGCCCCTGATGGTGATATACTTTAGCTAAATTTAGCATGTTTACCCTCTAAATCCTTATTTTTTTTTTATTCTTTATTAACAGTTAAATAGAACACAACATTTTGACCGGATTTCCGATGCTTAGGTGTGTATGAACCTATATGGTCGTAGAAATGATAATATTTTCNAATTAAAAGTGACGATTCTGTTCCGATTCGACAAATGACCGCCGATTCTGTATTACGACGCAGCGTCATATTCATAAGTATATAAAAATATGAAGTATGAGGTGACTCTAATGAAGAGAATCGTCACTTGTACAGATATAATCATACTGCAGAAATTATAACGGAATCATGCAAATTATATTACATTGGGTATATTCGATATAGTTTGGGTCACCTTCAAACGGTTCCGCGCAGTTAAATTTACCGGAGCGGACGGGGTTCAAAGGTTAGTACAAAATTACTGTACTTAAATGATTTATTAGCGTGCTGAAAGTGCCCATACTTGCCATGAATTATAAGAAGCTCGTAAGTACTTCGTTTTGGGGCTGTTACACAGTTTCACCGGTGTAATAATGATCTTTGCATTTGCAGAACGACCTCACTCCTCTTCAGAAAATTTGAGTTGACGTGGAAGGCAGATAATTTTATATTGGAGGAGAATATTTTTTGGGTCACAGTGTTTTAATTCACTCGCAGTTTTCTCCACCATCCCCTTTTTGAGTGTCACTTTTAAGCTTCAATTTTAGTTTTATCAAAACTCACGGAAGCAAAGCCCAGAATTCATCAAAGCTAGCTGTGACGTGTATTTGAACCATATATATATATTTTTTTTTTTAATGCAAGGAAGAAGGAACCAAAGGCCAGGACCATGCAGATTGTTCCCTCCAAGGAGAGAGAGAAAAAAAAAAAGAGGGTGAAATTCAAGAACTCGGACATATATAGGATGGCAGCTGCACTTTCATCTCCACCCCATTAACAGGGGCACTGTAGTAGGCATCATATCACCCCATAATTCGGTTATATGGTTGCCACCCAGCGTTGTAAATTAACGATTTCATGGGTTAAAGGAAACCATTAGGCTTGTCACTCAGTGTAGAGCCACCGGAAATGGATAGAGCAGTATTAAAAAGTGAATGGAAAGAAAGGGAGAAGTAGGACAAGAGGAGGGCGGAGAGAGAGAGAGACAGTGAAAAAGGGGAAAGAAGTGGATGATGATACCACCACCTGCCACCGTGTATGAAAGTAAAGTACGGTAACTGCACAATTGCTTCCTCAGTTGTGAACTTTCGAATACAGATTTTTTTTTTAATAGCGTCTGCTGAGTAGGGCCCGATTGTTTCGGTCGCAAGTCATTGAGGCCGTAACCTAACCTGACCTAACTTCAGCAATGTCGTCTTGATGAAATTTGGTTGTTTAGGCTGTCAGATGATTCAGCCTTTTGCCAGTTTGGACATTACAGCTGAAACAACCGGGATCTTGCTGAGTTACTTGGTATGGGCTCTATGAAGTTATGTACCGTACTTAGTTTAAGATCAATGGTAGTGGTATCAATGATTATTTTTATTTTTACTTGAAGGAGTTGGTACAAGTGACATCCCAGCTCCGTTTTCTTCATTTTATCCACAGGAGTGACAGGAGCCGTCTGAACTAGATGACATTGAGCTGGTGATGGCTGAAGAAGAGAGTTTAAGTGTTACTGATCGGTGGTGCCTACACAGTGTTGACGTCATATCAGCACTACAGCACCAGTTAGTAAAACCCCATATTTCCTTCTTGATCTATCTATCAATTTATTGCCAGACTCCTTAATCCCGTAAGGGGTGGCCACAAACAAATCGCCTCCATGTCGCCCAGTCCTCCTGCCATTTCACTGCCCTGCTCCCAGCTCACACCCCCCTCTCTCATATACCTCTCCACTCCATCCCTCCATCTCATCCTTGGCCTCCCCCCGTCCACCTCACTCACATACACTCTCCTTGTCAGTCTCTCACTCTCCATCCTCTCCACATGGCCAGACCACCTCATTGTGTTTCTCCTAATGCTTCCTGTCACATCCTTCTTGTTGCTCCTCTGTTATATTATGTCATCAGTAATTAACATAAGCCTGTTAACCCTCCAGTGACCGTGGGTTCAGAAATTTGCGTACACCCCAGCCAAGCCCCGGAATAATTTTTGCACTTCTCAAATGGACTTATTTTTCTTACAGATGTGAAGAGAATTGTCTGGTGCACCTGGAAATGTGTTTTTTTAGCTTCCTAAACACATCCTGTGATTTACTATGATTCACAGAAGACGAGAATTATGGCACAGATGAATTGACCACCAGAGTGCTTGGGATGGTAGAGTAGTGTGTGTAAACATACCAGTGACCTTCATTCCCTTCCCATAATTACTCACAGTTTTTTATATCTCACGTCGCCATTAGGTGACCAAGGCTGATGCATGCAAGCATGTTGGAGCCTTCAAAAATGAAACGAAATGCTAATTTGTTGTCGCCGGCACTGGTACGGTAAAGCATCATTTGACTCTGGCGGGTATTGAGGGGTTAAGTTTATTGCTGCCTATATATCTGATTTCCCTGTTTCCCTCAGTTTACACCACCAGTTGTGTAGAAAAGGGTAGAATTTTTGAAGCACATCATTGAGATGTAATGAGTTCTGTATTGTCAGCATTAATCTTAGCTACAGTAAGACCTCACTATAACGGACTAATTGGGGCTCAGGCCAGTCCGAAATATGCGATTTTCCAATAAAAGCGACATCCGGACTTACCCCTGCTATTCCGGACATTTTCTGATATATCAGACATTAGTCCGGATTGCATCGGTAGTTTTCACCACCATTGCTGTATTGTACTGTGTTATACCCTCACTACATTAATCAAATGGTATAATAATACTGTACTATGCACTGAAAAACATGTCTTTTACTTGTCTTATTGTGGTGAACATAGCTGAAGTTGTCAGGCAGTCCGGACTGCTTTCTGGCTATATCGGACTTTTTCCGATATATAGGGGTTTAGTCCGGTAGCTGCTCGAGTCCAATAAAAGCGAATTCTGGTCTACTGAAGTCCGTTATATTGAGGTTTTACCGTATTTCGAACATACAGTTGAAGTGTGGTAGTTATAGTAAGGGTTATTTACTTATTTATTTTTATTTTATTTGTTTATTTCTGGCATTTTCTCACAGCATATTTTTGTACTGTGGTAGACAGCAGTCAGAACATTTCTCATTTATATCTTTGGGAATACTATACTTCATCCACCCGTCATCCCAGGGGTTCTCAACCTTTTTAGCACTGTCCCCCTCTCTGGTCAGGACTGTATTCATGTTGCACCCCCCGCCCCTTTGTTGCCTAAACAGCATTGTTTTTATCTGTTCCATATGGATACTTAGGATGCTATAACATTACATGTGGTTGCTTGAAATGACGGTTGTGAAGTTTTCCTGTCAACGTTTCTTATTCATAGATATCCTTGGAAATACCCTGTATGTATTTGAATGGCCTAGCTCTATGTTGAACTTTCATTACCCCATACCCTCCCTAGCAATCTCAAATGACCCCCCAGGGGGGCACATCCCCCAGGTTGGGAAATGTTGCATCATCCAATCCTGTGTCACCCCACAGAGGAGTTACACCATGTTAAATACTCTGTTGCCATCTGTCATCATAATCTCTGCGTGCTTTATCAGTATCATTTTTAACCCTATGTTGTCTCACTGAAATGTCTCAAGGCTACATGCTGAAGTCATGTCTGAACTTGAATTCTTGTTAGAAATAATGTCATCAGTGGTTAATCCTGTAAACTTTACTGATACACTTCGGTATCATCTTTACTAAGTCTGCATTAAATACATCTGAGATGGAGGGATGGAGTGGAGAAGTATATGAGAGAGGGGATGTGAGATGGGAACAGGGCAGTGAAATGGCCAGGGACAGGGTGACATGGAGGCGATTTGTTTGTGGCCACCCTTTACGGGATTAAGGCATCTGGCAGTAGATAGATAGAGATATCTGCCATTCATATTTTATCAAAATCACAAAGCTTTGTTAGTGGTAGGTGGTGGCGACCATCATCCACTCACTTGATGTAGTGCTGCCTACTTCTTCCTTAGCCTTTATCATTCTTTTTCTGTGCCTGCCCTCCTTTCTTCCTATTGCTCCTATATTTCCTGTCACTTCTTACTGCTTTTCTTTCCTTTACAGGTGGCATTACATTGAGTGACAAGCCAAATGGTTTCCTGTAAGCCAAGAAACCATTTACAACGCTGGGTGGTAACCATATAACCAAACCATACGTGCTCCCTACGTGTCAACAAGTGGGTTGGTGGAGGGTTAGTGCCCCTCCCCGTAAAAAAAAAAAAAAAAAAAAATAACTCAAAGTCAAATGGCCACCCCTTACGGGATTATGGTGTCTGGCAATAGATAGATAGATAGACAAAGCTTTGTGATTATTTTGCCTCCCTTGTAATTTCTTTGTTTCTAATTCCAGTCTTAGTTAATCTTTTACATGAGAATTGTGGCTGGGATGATGGTGATGAATATAATTATGATTATTATCTTTTCATTGTTCTGATTTACTTAAAACACCAACAGTTTTCTTAAGATGGTTCATATATAAGGTATAGGCCTAACTAGTTTTTGAAGAAGTATAGTTGCCATTATTGTCATCATCATCATCATCCTGCCTCTTTTTTCCCAGGTTCATCATCATCATCATCATCATCATCATCATCATCATCATCATCATCATCATCATCATCATCATGCCTCCTTTTTCCCTAGTTCTATGTTAAGACTGTTTAGTAATAGTGTATTTGTGTTTAAGTCTTGAGGATGAGATTAGATATTCTTAAAACATCAGAAATGTACAGGCGAATATAACAACTTTACAGATGGTTGGTTCTATGAATGAGGGCAAACAAATGAATTAGCTCTGTAGGCAGAAGTTGAGGATCAGTTTTTATGTAATTGCTGTAAACACTATAGTAAAAGCAGGGTCCAAAAGGGCAACATATCTGAGGACTGGTATAAACTACATGAGTGGTGCTTTGCTATTTGAATGTGCACCATTACTGTCAGTGGTTGTTCACGGGTTAGTAAACTGAGCTCCTAAATCATGAGGCTAGTATCACCATATGAAGGTGTTCCTCTTGTACCAGGGGAAGAGGGTGTGCAGAAACTGTGGTTCGTGAGAGTGCATGACTTTCATTTGTACCATCATTAGTGCGTTTCTTCATGATAGATTTTAATGATAGTCTCACTTTCCAGCCTAGAGCCTTATGAGTCATGGGTGGTTCAGGCGTCAGTGTTGGGCGACAGTCGTGAGGCGTTCACCTTTTTCTTCCCCCTCCTGGCTGGCATCAGTAATGAACTGGGAGCCCGGGCACTGTGGGCCACTATCCTTGTTGAGTGGTCCAACCTCCTGTTAAAATGGTGTGTGCTTAACCCATTCAGAATTTTCTTTTCTGCATTTTATTTGTCCAGGCTTATAATAAATTTATGTTTAGTTAAACCATTCAGAAAAGCCATGTATTTTTTCATTCATCCCCCTGCTGCAGTGCTGTGTAGTTAATCGTTTCAGTACAGTGACACCTTTTTTCATTTTAACCCCTCCACGGCGGGCAAAAAAGTTATGTAGCGTAACGCATGGGCGGGCATATTTGAGAAAAATAGAATACCCTATGAATATATTAGGGTATGTTATACAAGAAAGAAATGAATACCATCATCGACATCACTTGGCACAAACTTTCTACAATCACTGTGTTCGTCCTCTAAGTATTCAAAGTCAGCATTACTCAAATTTGCTAACTTGTAATTTATTTCAAATGATGTATCCAATATCCTTGGTGGTTTTTCTTTTATTGGATTTGAGGCTATGGGCAGCGTGGGACGCTTGGCACAGTCAGAGCATCTACCAGCTGCAGTGGATGGTGGAGGGGAGCGGGCAGGAAAAGTCGAAGGCTATGGACTATCCATAACAACAACGTGACAATGACTGAGGCCCCTCAGTGTGGGCTAGTCAGTCACAGCAGGCAGGGGTGTGGCTGAGAGCAGCCCAGTGTTGCCATGCAGCCTATTAGTTTCTGCGCCATTATAGAAAACAACGCAGGAAACACAAAAATGTAATATTACTTGAGCCGCCTTCCTGATACAATTGTAGTATTACATGAGCCGCTGTTGGGGGGGTTAATTAACCTACCTCCAGATTGTTTTTCTTGTTAAAATGGTACAGGTATATGGCTAGTTGACCTAATCATATATATATATTTTTTTTCCTTGCATCCTTCCTCCAGCCAGTTTTATTCATAAGGAAGGCCCTTTCATTTTGTTTCATTTATTTTATTGTTTTTATTTTATTTATGTATTTATTTTTGATGCAGTTCATGTGCCTGGTCATATTCAGATTAACACACAGAATGATTTTTTTTAACTAGGAGAAATTTTGATATTCAAAGGCTTAAACAAAAAATTTAATATCAGGTAACCTACTACAAGAGACATCACTCAGTTGAAAGAGGTTATTTATCCCCAAAGCTAAAATAACAAACGCACTTCCAGGCTCTTCATAGGCAACCGTCCTTACTGGTGGATTGGAGAGACAGATCTGTACACAAATGCCACACGGCCGCAGCTCCGTCAGTTCCCCAACACATGTGAGGCTGGACCTGGCACTCCCTCAGGTCACCTAATGCTTAATGTGGCCCTCTTCTATGTTGCTAGCAAGGGACTCACCAATCACTTTGTATGGAGTTCTAAAAATATGAAGTAAGTATCATCAATCAGGCTACAAGGCACTGTACTGTATCTGTCTCTTCCCATGTGATCCTTTTCTGAGTTGCCATCAAGGGACTTACCAAGCACTTTATATGGAGTTCTAAAAGTATGAAGTAAGTACCATAGTGCAAGTGACTGTGCATTTATATATCTGTCTGTCTGTTTATGTACTTCTGTGTCACCAGCGAGGAACTGTCCCATTTCTAAATAAAATTCTGGTATATGAAATGAAATCGTTGCACAGTTTATGAGTTATCTGTTTATTCTTAAGCCAACTTTCAGTTTTCATCACAGCAGTTTGTTTGTGACAGAATTCTCCTGAAAAGGTCAGTTAAATTTGTGAAACCTACCTTCATTCTAGTCTGTCTTCTTTATGCAGTACAGGTAGCTCTCTTTGTGTCTCCTCATGCTTTCCTTGGGTAACTCCTAGCTATTCTTCTCAGTTGTTGTTATTGTCACAGTACATAATGTTTATTAGAATAGTTTTAGTTTCTAGAAGAGAAGTAGGAAATCTGTAAGCAACAGAATTCTCTTTTTGATAATTACTGTTTACTAACTCTTCACCTCAACCCCAAATCCCACCTAAAAGATGGGAGTGAGGTAGGAGCTAGAAACCAAATAAAATAAAGTAGAAAAGTAGAACTGTCATTGTGTCTATTAAAATGAGCCACCAAGGTCTTTGCACACCAGTTAAACCTTCAGATATTGGCTCCACCTCACAAGTAAAACTATTGCTATTATTATTATTATTATTTTTTTAATTTATTTATTTTTTTTGGTGACAGGTGTTTGAATGGCAAGTGAATGGGAGTGTGGCTCATTCAGTTGGGCAAACTTTGGTTAGTATCTCATGTTATCAAGTTTTTCTGACTCTGGATCCTACTTCACCCTACCTTGGGAGAGGAAAAGAGGTCTGGATAATGATGATGAATATGAAATATATAATTGATATGATGATGGTTATTGAGGATGATGATGATGAATTATTATTATTTTTATTATTATTATTATTTTTTTTAATGTGTTCGACTCTGGACATAGGCTTCATAGCCTGCTCCCAAGGCCCAGCAGTCCTCCCACATACCATACACCTCCATATGCCACCACTTCGGCACTAACTCCCGCCATCCGTATTGAATACATGCTAGGGCTGTCTCATACAGGACTGGTGCATTGGTACTAGCGGGGGTATTTTTACGACATGTCGGCGGGTCTTCTGGTAGATTAGTAAAGTCTGCTTTTATGAAATTCAAATCCTTAAACTGTTCTCTGCCCCAGCGGAGATTTGAACCTGGGTCCGGTAGGACTGCCCGCCACCTCTATAGTGATTGAGCCACCACCTCCCCCAGTGATTATATGATGATGATGATGGTGAACATTATTCAGGATGATGATGAACATTATTCAGGATGATGATGATGATGATTATTATTGATGCTCTATCTGTATATCTATCGATTGCCAGACACTTCAGTCCCATAAGGGGTAGCCACAAACAAAGTGTCTCCATGTTGCCCTGTCCTCTGTACTTTCACTGGCCCCCCCCCCCAGCTCACACACCCCTCTCTCATATATCTCCACTTCATCCATCTACCTGATCCTCAGCCTTCCTGTCCCTCTGCCCCCCTCCACCTCACTCACAAACATTCTCCTCATTAGTCTCTCGCACTCCATCCCCTCCACATGGTCAAACCACCTCAGTATATTTCTCCCAGTGCAGTCAGTCACATCCACATCCACACCACAATGCTCCTTCACTTCCTTATTTGTCAGTCTCAAATAACTCATTTCCACTGCTCTCTCTCTCTTGACTTGTGTCCCTCCAATAAGGACCAAGCTTCACTTCCATATGTTAGTGTTGGTACCACAATACTATCATGCAGTGACTTTTTTACTACTATGCTCACTTCCCTATTTCTTATCACTGCTTTCAAAGAACTGGCAGCCTTTCTTCCTTGTTGTACCTTTTCAAGCGCTTCATCCTCCAAACTTCCATCCTTACTCATCACACTACCCAAGTACTTAAATGCCCTCACATTCTCCATATCCTCCCCATCCAGTCTCACTGTACATTCATTGACTTCACTTCTCTCGAAGACCATCACTTTACTCTTCCCCACATTCACCTTTAGATTCCGTTTCTTACACACTCTCCCAAACTCATTCACCAAATGTTGCAGTTCCCCTTCATCATCATTTAACAGTACAGTATCATCTGCAAACAGTAGTACAGGAAGCTTCCAGATGCTGCCTTCTTTCATTAGGGCCACTCCAACCTCCACTGGCCTACCTTGTATCTGTTTGATAACCCCATCCATATACAGATTGAACAACCATGGAGACATGACATCCCTGTTTCAATCCAACATTCAGACAGAAAAATTAACTTAGTTCACCATCCACATAGTGGTAGGTGGTGGCGACCATCATCCACTCACTTGATGTAGTGCTGCCTACTTCTTCCTTAGCCTTTATCATTCTTTTTCTGTGCCTGCCCTCCTCTCTTCCTATTTTTCCTATCTTTCCTGTCACTTCTTATTGCTTTTCTTTCTTTTACAGGTGGCTTTACATTGAGTGACAAGCCAAATGGTTTCCTGTAAGCCAAGGAACCATTTACAATGCTGGGTGGTAACCATATAACCAAACCATACGTGCTCCCTACGTATCAACAAGTGGGTTGGTGGAGGGTTAGTGCCCCTCCCTGTAAAACAAATAACTCAAAGTCAGATGGCCACCCCTTATGGGATTATGGTGTCTGGCAATAGATAGAAAGATAGACTATCCACATGCACTGCAACCTTAGCACCCTCATATGTACTGTTCATGGCATTCAGCAACTTCCCATTTACTTCATATATTCATAATATTTTCCTTGTCTGTTCATCCTGTCATGCTTTCTCAAAATCCGTGAAGGCTGCATACAGCTTCATTCACTTCTCTAGAAACCTTTCCAATAAAGACTTTAGGATGAATGTCTGATCCACACATGATGGTATAACTTACAAATTACCTAGGGTGGTTGTTAAATAGATACATTTTGTATTGCTATACTCTTTACCTAAAAATATTAAAACCCATTGAACACTATAAATGATAATGTTTAGATAGAAGTAGTTTGGTGTGAATCATGTGAATATTCTAGTAACATTTGTTTTTCCTTCTTTTCAGTAAATGCTTAAAATATATGCTGGCCTTGTTCCTGTACTCATTATATATCGTGTGGATTGGAGTAATATTTGTATCAAGGCTCTACATCCAGGCTCACTTCATCCACCAAAACATTCTGGGAGTTCTCTTTGGTAAGATATTCCACTGTTCTTTACATTCATTTAGCCTTTTTATTTTATTTTAATTTTTGCTTTTTTTACCCCTTGAGATGTTGGATATCTTTTAAATTAAATTCTTGTCATATCCTGAGTTTTATTCAGCATAGAAAGACTACTCAATGGTGCCCCAGGGAATGTCTGCTTTATTTTTGGTTATTCTGTGGTTAATTTTGATTAATAAATTCTATCAATATGTGTCCAATTCTCACTCATTATGGAGCTGCTATTACTGATGACCTTATAGGGGAATTTTGAGGGAGATCTTTTCCCCCCCTTAATATCATCAGTAGCTCCACATTGGATGAAAATAGAACTCATGTTGATACTTAAAATTAGCCATAGAATAACGTTCTGAAGTTGGCAGACATTCCCTGTGACACTAATAAATTTCTTCATTAATAGAGGCCTTTTGTAAGCTGAATATTGTACCGTATAATAATCTGGCACCAGTGAGAATAAACTAAGGATGTCACCCAAATTCAAGGGGTTAAATAATGACCCACAGTTTCCATTCAATCCCTTACCCTTGCGAATACTAGCCCCTTCCCCCCACATATACTTCAGTTTCTTTAATACTGGTAATATCTTTTATCGAGATAATTTTCTACAACAGTGCCTCTGTGTCAGATATTTATCTCTTGATATGGTGCAGTTTATTAAGATGCCATTATTGTTACATCCAGCTCATTCCAGTTCAAAACCTCTCTCCTGAACTTAAAAAAAAAAAAAAAAAATCATGGTTTGAACTTCCTGCCATAACACACAGACTGCATACTGGTCTTGTGGTTTGAAAGGTGGCATAGGAAAGCGGTTTCTAGTACAGCTGTCCAATTGTGTGCAGTGCTTGTTGCAGTCACCCTCAAAGCCACATCCTACACCCTACTACAGTACTCTCTCAGGGCATGGACCCACTCTTGCATCAAAACACTGTGCTCTTCTTTAACGTTAACTTGTTCGGATGGTTTGTTATTTGGCTCCAAGCACCTCATGTTGGGTACAGGAACAACTCTCCTGGAGTGGTCCATTCTTAGGTAGTAAGAAAGGTTGATGATGATGGTAACATTACACTATACACACACAGGTCTGTTGGTTGGCAAGGTAGCATGGGGAAGCAGGTTTCTGGTGCAGCTGAACAAAGTGCGTGCAGTGCTTGTTGCAGTCGCCCTCATAGGCATTGCCACTTCCTCCTACATTCTGCTACTCTCCCAGGGTATGGATCCACTCTGGTCAATACCCCTGGCACTAAAGCACTGTTCCCGCTCAGAGTACATCAGGGCCGATACCCAGCCGTTCTTCCTCATGGCCAGGTTCACTGGAGCAGCGCTTGGTTTAGGTTAGTGAGAGTGTATCTGTCTGTCTATAGCGTGACGCCCAACTCCCGCAAAGGGTGTCCGCAGACAAAATGCCTCCAAGTCGCTCTGTCACCCACCATTTGACTGCCCTCCCCCCAACTCACTCCCCCTTCCCTCATATACCTCTCAGATCCATCCCTCCACCTCATCCTTGGTCTCTCCCTCCCTCCACTTCACCTAGTTACATACACCCTCTTAGTCAGTCTTTCATTCTCCATTCTCTCCACATGTCCAAACCACCTCGGTGTATTTCTCCTAAGTTTCTCAGTCACATCCACATCCACCCCACAACATTCTTTCACTTCTTCATTCATCAACCTGTCCCTCCAGGTCACTCCACATGCAGAAGGCGGTGATGAGAAATAGGGAGGTGAGTATGGAAGAAGTCACTGCATGATAGTATAGTATTGTGATCCCTACCCTGACATATGGAAGCGAGGCGTGGAGCTTGCTAGAGGGGAACAAGTCAAGAGTGAGAGCAGTGGTTAGTGAGAGAGAAGGTATATTTTTATCAGCATCAGAGGCTTGCTAGCACTTCTTTCTAATCTGATCTAATCTAATCTGATCTAAAAATGGTGGCATCTTTCTTGTTAAAACCTTCCCAGGCCAGCCATGCATGACTTTTCTACCCCATTCCTGGGCTGGGGGTGAGTTGCCAACAAAATGAAGCAGTGTTGCCTTTGGGGGATCCATGCATTTACCAGTCATGTGCTGCCCAAAATGTTTATACAGTACACAGTTTTGCTTTGACGTAATATAGCACCCTTTTTTCATATAATATATG
>JAGKTI010007852.1:0-12763 GCA_018397915.1 Birgus latro | reverse complement strand
TACTGTATATATATATACATAAATACATACAGATATACCCATCTATTTATCTATTGCCAGACGCCTTAATCCTGTAAGGGGTGGTGGCCACAAACAAATCGCCTCCATGTCGCCCTGTCCCCTGCCATTTCACTACCCTGCTCCAAGCTCACACCCCTCTCTCTCATATACCTTTCCACTCCATCCCTTCCACTCATCCTTGGCCTCCACCTCATTCACAATCATTCTCCTTGTCAGTCTCTCGCTCTCCATCCTCTCCTCATGGCCAATCTCCTCAATGTGTTTCTCTTAATGCCTCCTATCATCCACACCACAGTGCTCCCTCACTTCCTCATTTTGTTGTGACAGTAATGTACAACATATTTTGCATATAATATGGTAATTTCATCCAATTTGACCATAAATAACGGGGAAATGTGAGTTGAAAAAACAAAAGTGATGATATGTAGAGTTGGTGGCGGTACAATCAGAGGAGAGGGAGAGTGGCCATGTGCTGTTTGCCACAAAGGTGTGGGAAGTAATTCCATCTTATGCAGTGTTTATGGTAATTGGGTGCACAAGAGATGTAATGGTATTAGAGGTAGACTGCGAGATAATGCTGATTTTATGTGTGCGGTGTGTTGGGGAGAGCAGGTGGAGATTGTTAGGCGTGAAAGGATTGAACTTGAGTATGTGGAAGAGTTTTGCTATTTGGGAGACATGTTATATGCTGGAGGTGGGGCTGGAGCTAGCTCGGTTGCTAGGGTGAGAAGTGGTTGGAAGAAGTTCAGGGAGCTGTTGCCTCTCCTGACATTGAGAGGACTCTCCTTACGTGCTAAGGGGTCTTTGTATGCAGCATGTGTTAGGAGTGTGATGCTGTATGGTAGTGAGACCTGGGCAGTAAAGGAAGAGGATATTTGCAGGCTTAAACGTACAGAAATGACAGTGATTAGGTGGATGTGCTGTACGTCCCTGCGTTCGAGGCCTGAGGGGGCTGGGTTTATGATGGATGAGTTGGGAGGCAGGATGGGACTGGAGTGTATTGTTGTTGTGAGGAGGAGAGGTAGGATGAGGTGGTTTGGACATGTGGAAAGGATGGGGGATGATAATTGGGTGCAGAGGGTGAGAAGTGTTAATACTGGGGGAGGGGTTGGGAGGGGTAGACCGAGAAAGACATGGGACGAGGTCATTAAGTGTGACCTCAGGGTTAAGGGATTGAACAGGGAGGCTGCCAGAGATCGAGCATCATGGAGAGCCGCCATTAGGTGACCAAGGCCGATGCATAGAAGCATGTTGGAGCCTCCAAAAACGAAACGAAACGAGTGTATAAAAAAAATACGATGTGCATTTACACATCAAAAGAAATTATTTATTCAGTATTTGATGGTACAGTGACAAAATAGAACTAATTTCACACATTCCATAAAATTTTCAGGTCTCTGTGATGATATTTGACCAAAAAGAAAAAAGAAGAAGATAATAAAATAACACTATAAGCGTGAAAATTATATTATGTATAATTACACTCCCAGGATATGTGTTTATTCACTACATCATAATATATCAAAATATATGAAATAAGGTGTACATCATAAAAATTTCATCTCTCCCGGATAGAAAATAATGAAATACAGTAAAAGAAATGACACGCCCCTGTGTCATCAGGCCAGATTTGGTTGGCCAACAGATGGCGCGTCAACGGCCTGGAATAGTGATAAGGAATCCCTGTATTGGGGTAGGCCATGGTACAGATAATGTTTACTATGGACTGGAAGCTAAACCAAGTGCCAGAATAAGCTAATTACTTCCCAGTAATTGGTGGAAGCTGTTGGGATTCAATAAATTTGATGTGCGTTGGAATGTGTAGTAGTGTGAATCAACTTGGACTCTGATTCTGTGTACAGTCACTCAGAAGGAAAAGACCACTGAGTGGCTGTGTTTACTGCTGAATGTTGAGTGCCTAAGAGTGATGTGTGGCTGGTTACCAAACTTGTAGCCACTCACATACATAGTGGTACCTCTCAGAGTTGATGGTACTCACCCAGGAGTGGTGACTGTGTGGCTGGTTACCAAGCTTGTAGCCACTCACTCTCATGGTAGTACCTCCCAGGGTTGACATCCACCCATCTGTTTCCATCAACTCATTCATTAGTTTTATTTTGAGTATTACATCTTGGTATTCTCTCTTATGCTGTCACACCATTTTTGTATTGAAATAGACTGCATAAATAACCTACGTGGATCAAATAATGTCCCAGATAAAGAAAACTAGTAAGGAGGAGGTACTAGTGAGCCTCTCTAGCCAATGAGAATACAAGCAAGGGTGACTCAAGATCATATTCTAAGTCCCGTTGGAGTCTTTGCAGCACCTGTTCCATAGAGATTTATTTGGCATTTTTCATTTACTGTTTTCTTGTATGTTATTTATGTTCTGATATTGATATACTGTCCTCTATTTTGAGAGTTGACCCATATCTAAAGTTATCCCATCATACAGTGCTGTGCAGGGTATGTTATGGTATGTGATGCTGGTAATCAGTGTTACAGTAGCTCTAATTGCACTCTCATCAGAAGACAGTATTTTCAAGCGTTCCATCAGTGTACAGTCTTTTTCTTGCTTCATAGCAGATGCATATCAAAGTGACAGTACTGTATAATAATCTCTGCTGCTTTGCTGGCAGTCCTCTTTCTGTGTCAGAGAATGTGGTGTAAATTTTCAACTGTGAAATAGGGAAAACTAGGTACCATCAGACTTATAATAAGCAGTTTTTTTGTAATATATAACAAACCTAACAGCAGGAACAGACCACCAGGATAGACGTCCTGTAATGATAACATCCTATACCGGCAGGTCTGGGACTTGCATCAGAGAAGAGAAGCATTGTGCTAAGCAGTCCCAGGAATATTATCCGCACCGTCCTCACTATCAAGGCTGGTATCGTCTTAGGAAGGGTTGCTGCACTGGCTCAGGTAGGTCGCCTTATTTTAACATGTATGTATGTTAATAAGTGCACAGAGAGAGAGAGGATGAACTGTGTGTTTCTGTGTATAACTGTTGCTTATATAAAGAGAGAGAAAGTGTGTGTGTGTGAGAGAGAGAGAGTGATTTTACTTAGGAAAGACCTCTGATATTTGTTAAAATAATCATCTCAACTTCCCACCAGACTAGCCTTCCCACGGACGACCTGGTTCTGTTCCTGGCCCTGAGTATGAGTATCAACGTGGCATTACCATACACTATCATTGCGCTGCTTCCACACTTCCTCCTTCTTGTCTACTATGGCAATTAGTTTTGCCTGACTCAGAGATGTGCACACTTCCAACTTTATTCTGTAAGTCTGAAATGAAGTGATATTTTAGGCTTTTCTTGCACCTCTAGATTATGTTATTCAGCTTACAGTTGAATGAATAAAGAAACTCATCAGAAACCTCTTGAAGTGAATGGGTTAATGAAGGGTGCTGTGGAACTCTGAACTGAATAAAATTGTCGGGAGGTAGCAATAATTAACTACTTTATAGATGTCATCAAAATGAGAGGATTGACGGATACTGTATTGCTGTAAAGAGATATTTTGCTTAATTTTACCTGTACAGAACATTAGCTTTGAAATATGATGATAAGGTCCAAGCTGTGGTGCACAATGTGAATAACCAATGCTATTTTTGTTTGCTGAACATAATGTCTGGGTTTATTTATTTATTTATTTATTTTTTAATTTATTTATTTTTTTACTCGAACTTGGCCTAAAATTGTCATCTCTTCATTTTGAATGCTGAGTTGTAACAGTAGCTAACTGCAAGACTGATACTAGCCACGAAGAATTTTGTGGAAAGGATGTAGAGCCATACCATTATCTTTCTCTGCCAATGAGATATGTGAAATAAGCTGCAAAAGGACAAAAATCTGGGCCAAGTTAATGTGAAAAACTATAGTAAAAAATCAGCTAAAGACAGTCATATGACAAGGGAGTAAATATTACATACTGTAGTACACACCATCTCGTGTTAAGCATTTCAGACATGTTTAAAAATAGGCTCTGTATGAAATGAGGTAATGTATATGTAAGTTGCAGTTCATTAAAGGTTACATGTTAGTGGCAGTTTGAAAAAATTACACGTTGATTGCATTTTGAGAAAAGTTTATATGTGCTGTGGTCCATTATAAAAGGGTTGTTTTATTTGGAAAGGATCTTTATTGCCGGAAGGATTAAGTGTGCCATGTGCCATTATAAAAGGGTTGTTTAGTTTGGAAAGGATGTTAGTTGCTGGAAGGATTAAGTTCCTGTCATGATTTTAATCAGTAATGTACCAGCATTGTCAGTTAAAGATTGTAGGTTTGATAAGCTGCATAATGGATGGATGGTGGATGTTAGTGCCGAAGTGGTGACATGTGGAGGTGTAGGAGGATTACTGGGCCTTGGGATAGGTCACTGCCCCCGAGAAATAGGCCCTGAAGCCTTTGCCCACAGTCGAACACGTAAAGAAAAAATAAATAAAAATGAAAATAAAAAGCTTGATTGTAAGGTACTTGTGCTAGTTTTGTGTCTGTTTAGGCCTAAGCTCTTTAGTAGTTTGCTGTACTTGTGTGATTCCTGCCACAGTTCAGTAAATAACCATCTAGTGCAGCAGAAGTATAGTTGAGGTTTCTTGACTCTTGCACTACTAGCTAAATATGATTATCTGGTGCGAGTCAGAATAGAAGTAATACATTTGGGTGCCTTTAGTATACGTTAATCGAGAATTCTGGAAAATCACATATCAGGTGTGTATAATGATTTTGAGTGGTAGCCTAACGATTGGTAATGTGAAGTGCATCAGTGTAGATGTTTATTGATGTCCCTGAGGTGTAGTCAGAATTCCAGGGGCTTGAGTGGTGAGTGAATGAATGTGTGGCCTATTTAGATATTCTCCCTTTGTCAGATTTTACTTTTTTCTTGCTCTTTGAACCTTACCTCATGCCAACTGTAGGTGGGATATTAGGTCAAGATGATGATTATGATATCAGCCTAGATTAAACATTTAAATGCATCTAGATAGTGGCAGGTAAGATTGATGTTGGCCTGATTGAAAGAGTTAAGTGTGTACCTTGAAACAAATGGGTTACATTTTTTTTTTTTTTTTTTTTACAAGTGTATTAAAGTGAAGATAGCTTGGATAGTCATGGTTGATGTCAATGCCTTCTTGGTCATTGTGAGAGGTTTGCCTAAGTTGAACAAAATTGCTTTTGTGGTATAAACATTTGATAGGTGTCAAACCATAGCAGATTGTCAGTTTAGTGGCCATTACATCAGACTTGTGGCCTTGGGTAAACTGTAAGTCTGTGGGTAAGTTGTTAACTCTTTCACTATGATTTTTTTCCCTCCAGTTAATTCCTGCTGTCAACAGACTATTTTGTTCAGGTAGAGAGCCCTATAACCACTGTTCTGGCTCTTTGTTCATCTGGACATGAACCCGGTGAACTCCAGGGTGAAACTGATCTTCTCCTGTAGTCCACCTCCTTTTGGGGCTTAGGGAGGAAGTCACTGGTTATTGAATGCTACCTATAACCACGGCAGTTGATAAAGTCTTCATCTTCATCATCATCCGGACTTCCTTTCTCACCCTAGATCAGGGTGAAGAGTAGCAGCATCCAGACAGCCCAGTTTTTGCCAATCCAGTAGGCCACACTTCCATTCACTCATAATTCAAGCCCCTGGAATCTTGGCTCTATCTGATGCGCCAAAAAACTTTCACCACATTCTGTAGCTTCACATAAATGCATCCGATAGAATCAATCTATCTCCTTGAAAAAAATTGCCTAGAGATAGCAAGAATTGCACTGTAGTTGGAAAGGGTGTAATCAAGGCTGTATATAATCACTCCTGTTTGAAAATTTTCTCCTTAGCTAAATGAAATAATTTGGAGATAGTACAAGTAAAATATCACATCATCGTAGTGAAGGGGTTTGTTGGTGCTGTTGGTGCCACGTGTACAGAACTAAGTTATTTGATCTATTCTGGTATGTATATAATCTTTGTAGGTGGTCTGTATGTTTATTTGTACAGTAAGTCCTCACTAAAATTCACCTTTATTGTCATTATTTTTTTATAAGTGCGCATTATATTACAGAAAAATTGCTTTCTTATGTTTTGTTATTACCTGTGAATCTGATTTGCCTCAATATACATTACAAGAAGAATGGAAAAAGTAGATATTTTTTTTTAATATATCCCTGACCTGTGAGGACTTCCTGCATACAATTTCATTGTCAGGTTTAGTAAGTTAACCAAAACAAGGACAATGTTAGACACTTAAGGTGTATGCTTAAAGTGAAAATTGGTGAAGGAGAAGGCAAACCTTCAATATTTTATGGGCCTTTATGGAACATTTGTCGTAATTGATTAGCCTGCATCCCTTGTTACATGGAGCGGGCAGTAAGCTAGATGCCTTATGCAAAAGTTGCCATAAAAAGTTTTGTGGCTGGTTCTTCTCTTTGCAGTATAAGGTTTAAGCATATGACTGATACTATTTAATTTTCAGCAGCAAGGTTTTGTGTTGATGTCCTACTCTTCCAGATAATACTGTGAGCATATCTTAGAGGCAGAAGGGAAGAAATTATGATTGTCAGCTGTTGCTGTCATCATTAGCAAAATATACAAGATGGTACTGTCAATCTTTGTTGTGGGACCTTGTTCTGTTTTTCTGAAGACCACAGTTATTGCAGAAAAATCGTTTAGTAAAGGCATACTGCTGCATGTAAGGTTGATTTAATAGGACATGTTATGTGCTGGAGATGGGGCAGGAGCTAGCTCTGTGGCTAGAGTGAGGAGTGCTTGGAAGAAGTTCAGGGAGCTGTTGCCTCTCCTGACAGAGAGAGGTCTCTCCCTCTGTGCTAAGGGATCACTCTGTGCAGCATGTGTTAGGAGTCTAATGCTGTACAGTAGTACGACCTGGGCAATAGGATATTCACAGGCTCAAATGTACAGAAATAGCAGTGAATTGGTTTGATGTGCAATGGGTCCTTGAATGCAAGGCTTGGGGGAGCTAGGTTTATACTGGATGTGTTGAGAAGTAGGATGGGACTGGACTGTATTGGTGTTGTGATGAGGAGAGGTAGATTGAGATGGATTGGGCATGTGGAGAGGATGGGGGATGATAATTAGGTGCAGAAAGTGAGAAGTGTCAGTGTTGGGGGTAGGGTGTTGAGAGGTAGACCGAAAAAGACCTGGGACGAGGTCATTGACCTCAGGGTTAAGGGACTATATAGGGAAGCTGCCAGAGATCGAACAGCATGGATAGCTGCCATTAAGTGTCCAAGACCAATGCATGCAGGCATGTTGGAGCCTTCAAAAATGAAAATTACTACTACAGCTGAAGCTAATTTTTCAGTTTCTCCCACTTTTTACTGTCCATTATAATTATAGACATTGTGTTATTTTGGAACATATCCCTAATGTGTAATGAGGACATTATTTTCCCCATAGGATATGCTTCAAAGTTTTATGTTGTTGGAGAGTTTGTTTTGCCTATTTACAATCTAGTCTCATTTCTGATTCTGTTAGAGATACTGACTTGCATTAAAAAGGATACTTATTATACTGTTTTGTTTTATATTCAGAGTACATATTCATCACACTTCAAAAGACATCAGAACTGAATGTGAGAAAACGAGCTGTGGAAAGGGAGAAAGCAAAGGAGTAGAAATGAATGGAAGAAATATGCATGGAGACACCAAACACTATATGTGTGTGTGTATTTAATTACAAGTCACACAAATCTGCTCTACAAGGTAAGCCAACTTTAATTACGCTAATATATATTAATACATTACAATGAATTTATTCATCTGTGTTTATTGGTAGCTGGGGGTGCTCACTGTCCACTTTGTACACTGAATGATAGCTAAAGGATTTCTTACAGTTCAGGAGACCACTTACAGTACAATACTATATTTTATGGTAACCAGATAACCAATTGGACACCTGGTGGTTTAGTGGACTAAGGTGCTTCAGCCATGTGTAGCCCATAAAGTTGTACATCCAAGGTGTGGCTGGGGTTTGTTGCCTGAGTTCTTGATGGGGCAATAAAGGGAATGGGACCAATCAGACAGCAAACACGGTGGAACAAAAGTTTATATCAAGTAGTACCAGCTGTAGTTTACTGATCAAAACACGTGTATGGATGGTTTTGCGGGGGAGTGTGTGGCCTGTTTTGATGGGTGTGCTTTTGTTTCGGCCTCTCATTGTCACGTCTCTCTTCCTGTTCTCTGGACCGTATCATACCCCATCATTGAGTTGGAATGAGGTTGTAATAATGATGATGATGTATTAACCATTGATTTTTATTAAACAGCTGCCAGACTCAAAAGATAGAGACTTTGTATTGCACCAGGGAGCAAGTTCAGAGCCGAGATTTACAGTTACCTTCAATATTCCCCTGTAACAGTTTTTTACATAAGGACATGAAAGGGGGGAATGCAGTGTCCACACCTGTCTCACATTTTTCATGAAAAAAGAAAGCTTAGCTATGAGAAGCAGTTCATTAACTTTGTAAATTTGGATCCAGACCAGTAGTGTGATTTACATCTCTTTATGTTTAACCCAAGGAGGTAGGAGGTGTTGGGGAAAGAATACAACATATATTTCTTGTGTGGCTTGACCACTTCAGCATATGTGATTTTCATTTTATTTCCTGGAACAGAGCAAACCATTTATTATGACTGGTAACCATGTAAGTTAAATATGCCTAATAGTCCAATAGGTTAAGGCACTTCAGCAGGATGTGGTCCTTGGGGGCCCTGTGGGTGGTTGGGACTCTGCTCACATTATGTTACACTTGAGAGAACAGCTAGTTATCCTTGCCGTACATTTTCTTTTTCTTTTATAGCTGAACAGCCTAGTACCAGGTTCCTCCACTCCTGATGGATGGATAGATGTAATGAATGAGTTAATTTTTTATTGTTGTAAAAGGTATACAGAGCACTTACAACAAAAGGAGGTAGTGGTGGATCTTGATAAAAAGATGCCTTCAGATGATTTTATTGAGGGGGGGATTAACATAATTTTATTGAGGGGGATTAACGATTTTATTTATGTGGGTGGGGGGGGGTGAAGGATTAAGTACAGGAAGATGCGTTCGTTTTTTTTATAATGCTCCAACATGCATGTGCCAACCTTGATCACTAATGGCGGCTGTCCAAGCTGCTCAATCCCTAGCAACCTCCGTTTAGTCCCTTATCCCTGATCTCACACTTTATGACCTCTGCTTAGGTCAGGTTAGAACAAACTCATTATAGTTTTATTCCTTACAAGTCCCAGCATTTGGAAGTGTCACGTATGTAACAATGAATGAGTTAGTGCTTAAAGTTGCCGGTGTATAACAGAAAACGTTAAATTTCCAGCTGGTTAATGTAATCGGCATTAATACGCAGCATAAAATATAATGACTGGCACTTTTCATAGATAAGGAATGATTACCTGAATTGATCACATGGACGGAAATCAAGCTTCATCCTTTGGTATTCGGAATAACTGGAAATATACAGTGGAAAGTTCCAACATCTTTAAAGGAGTGACTAAGCTAATTAATTCTCGCCCAGTTCAGACCGCATACTGGAAATACTAAGGGAAATAAAAACGCAAAGTAGAGCAGACATTATCATTATACTATTTGCTAAGGTTTTTGTACATTTTTAGAGTTTATATGGATGTGTTTTAGTCGGCACAATAATATGAGTCATTTCTATAGTATATTGCGTAGTGTAAGATTACCAGTGTTTAATTTAAGTATTTATTTTATTATAATGGACATTTATATATGACAGATATTAAGTATTACCTTCAATTCTGAGAAAAATCCCCTCCATATGTATCGTGACCAGATACGGGCTTTCTTTACTCGCAGGGCCGTCCTTGTTCCTGTTCATCAATAAGTATATAAAGTAATATGGCAGTTGTTCACCCAATATATCCACTTTTCTCGGCGTAATATATTGAAGCAGGTTTGTAGTCTGTATATTTAGTTGTCATGGTTTTATATTTTCGCGGTACTGTGCGTGAGTAATTTTTTGTGTCGGGGGCGAAAGAAAACGAAACATAGCGTTCACCCGAATTCCATTAGTTTTCGTTCAGCGTAACTGGTAAAATCCGGTTTCAGGAGGCTTGGGGTCTCTGGGCGTGCTATGGAAAGCTTCCTCAACACGAGCGCACGTGCACCATCATGCTAGTTTTCCTTTACCTGTTTAAGCCCATGACGTATTTATTTAGTGTTTTGCTGCTAATTCTATACCGATTTATTCAGCATATAGTACGTTCAAGGTGGAAGGGTTAAATATAGCCATAATTAACCGCTTTGTAGATAGATAACTTTCTTGAGTTGGATAAAAATTGTCTGGAGTTAGAAAAGAAGGAAGAATTCAAGCGGTTTATTGTCAAGCTTTTCTTGTTCTAAGCGATGACGTCTTTCTCTATTTTAATCTTGCTTCTCAGGCGATTGTATGCAGGTGGGGAAGATTCAGGGGATGGTGAAGGTTATTCTAACTTCTCACTGATCCATATTATCACTTAATGATGAGAACGGTGACCCATTTACGATTATGCATTTTCCTTTTTGCTACCGTCAGGCGTTTTTTTTTTTTTTTTACGAAGTTTAACAGTTAGGTAAGACGTAGTGAAAGGGCTAGTGAAGGCTGTATTAAACCTCTTCTTGCTCCAAAGCACGGACAGTTGTCAGAATTTCTCCTCCTTGACCCCAGCCCTTTGATGACGTCTGTTCTATTTTGTTTTCGCTTCTCACGCGTTTTTCAGTAACCTTGAAGACCGTAGTAAGTGGATCAGTCTAAACTAAATATAACCCCTTCTGTTCGACATACATCTAGACTCCATAAAATCATCCGACCAGCAAGCATATACATAAATACGGAGGGATTAAAAGGGAAGTACAGTTGCCATTACATAATGTTATTGAAAATGAATGAAAACGCCTGGTTGGGGATTACAACTGATTTATAGAGTGTGTGGACGATATATAGCTTAGTAATATGGCCGACTGGTAAAAAAAATATTGATATTTTCTCAAGACAGATCGAATTAAATTTTATGCAAAACCCCGGAGCGACAGAACAACAAAAATATTTTCAGTTAGAGCGTATTGGCAACATTTTAACCTGCCGGAGTCATGTTGTAGGGAAAATTTGTTTTAAGGTAAATATCGATGGGAGTTAACTATTGGGTATTCCTGACCTATTCAACTGAACCCATAAAAAGCTATGGCGTAGGTAATAACCGAATAAGCATGCTAATGACTGGTAAATGGGTATTGTGATATTTGGCATCGTCTTGGGTCTGTGGGTTTCAGAATTGCCATGTTAGCTCTTTTGTGCTAGATCTGGAGAGGGTCACCTCCATTTAGCGGTAATTTCTGATATTTAGCGCTAAGAAATCCACCAGTATTACATGGATAATTACATGGCTTTAGGTATATCTTAGAGATATTAGTACTTCTTAGCAATTTCCTGTGAAATTTATTTGCATTTAACAATTTTTGAGCAAGTTTAGCGATGCAAATACGACGTTGGATTTGGTAACCCTGATGCCTATCACCCTCAGTGTGGGATGAGAGGTGGAGGAGGTGGGTTGTGAATTCCTTTATGCCAGCTGGATTTTAAGAGGGATACCGAACTGAAAGGACGGGGACCAACCCAGACTGCCGCCGTATGGATGTTTCATGGTATATGCTGCGCGTAGCATTATTCCTCAGGGGATAAAACACCCCAGGCCGCCCAACTGTTAGGAAGCGGGTGAGTGTTCAGTTGAGCAGACTCTATGTGTCTTGGGTTGCAAGCCTACATTTATAAACAAACTTACCATTAATTTCCTCTCGCAATTGTAGGTTGTATTGGAATGGCTTTTGGAGATTTCGTAACATTTTCATCATCGATTTATTCAGGACATTGCTCATAAGTATCCTCGTGTGTTACCCATGCAAACTGTCGACATTAAAGCGATATAATTAGCATATGAAAGAATGGTGAAGTGTAATATGCCTAATAAATCGAAAGGAAGAGGCCACGAAGCTTCCTGTGCCACTGAAAATGAGAATACGTCCTTGTGATTAACACAAGGAGAATGCAGAAACCACCATTACCTCTTGTTCTTGCAAAAGCGATTCTTAGTGATAATCTTAGTTTGTATGGTAGGAAGGATTTGTAAAGTCTAGTACAGACGTTTGTTTCTGTCATTTTTGCTGCAAAATTAGGTTTAAAAAAAAATGCGAAATCGAAGTTAGTCGTTCTTACAGCAAAATATCAAAATCCTTCCTGTAAAATCAAATCAGAATTCTTACTGCAAAATCAGATCAAAATTAGTCGTTCTTACAGCACAGATAAAAATGTAATCGTTCCTACTGCAAAATCATAATAAATTAGTCGTTCTTACTGGAAAATCAGATAAAAATTTAGTCATTTTTAATGCATAATCAGAATTAGTCGTGCTTGTTGAGAAAATCAGTCAAAATTAGTCGTTCTTACCGCAAAATCAGGTCGAAAATTGTTCTTATCGCAAAATCATATCAAAATTTAGTCGTTCTTTGCAATATCAGATCAAAATTAGCCATTCTTTCTGCAAAATCAAATCAAAATTAGGGAATCGATTTTATATACGTGTTATGAGTGGAAACACATAGATGCTTGTTAGTATCCTCTCCATGACACGATTTTACTAGACTCCGTTGCAAGATACTTTGTCTACACGTCTCTCTCTCTCTCTCTCTCTCTCTCTCTCTCTCTCTCTCTCTCTCAGTGACATTT
>JAGKTI010007851.1:24637-35487 GCA_018397915.1 Birgus latro | reverse complement strand
GAAAGTTTTGTTTCTTATTACATTTTTATGGATATTATATTGAAGGTTCTGTTTCTTATGTTTTTATGGAACTCTGAGGAGTTGACTTTGTCTAACAGTATAATTTCTGATATTGCAAGTTTTTCAAGTGAATCACATTAAGAAAGTTTATAAATGTATGTCATATGAAATTCCTCTTTTAACACATGGCAGATGTGCTTGGTATTTTGTGATACAATATGTACGAGTCTTTGAAAACCAATTATCTTCTGTCTTTCAGGAACAATTCCGTCAGATTGAGGAGCTTTACCTTTCATTTGCCAAAAAGGCATCTGCATTCAACTCGTGGTTTGAAAATGCTGAGGAAGATCTAACTGACCCTGTCCGTTGCAATAGGTGAGTGTTGATGTCACTCTGGTAGGCTTGTAGAGCAATATATATTGGTCAGTAGCAGTAACAAGAGTAATAAAGATGGTCCTCATTATATGTCAGGGATATATTCCAAAATATCAGATTTTTTCCATGTTTGGTGCCATAAATTATGGTAGTGTATTTGCCGGTGTATAGGGCGACTCTTGAACCTCATAAAAAATGCCCAAAATTGGGGTTCGTCCTAAACACTGGGTATAAAATCCTAACCTCTACATCCTGTGGTTATGGTATCCATAGGCATGATAGGGAACATTGCCAAACACTCACCTTTACTCATGTTTCCCTGAATATAGTACACATACTGTCAAAAACTTGAAATTACTATCATCATCATCAGACACAACTTGTTTTCTGTATGAAGGCAAATTTTTATAAAAAATATCTCCATGGATACAGCCATGTGGACATAAGAAAGATGAGTAACCTGTTGAGTCCACACCATTAACACCAGCACGTGTCTCGGTCTGAGAGCGACTGGCTGGGTTGTTTACGCTCGAGTGCAGGGTTGCCAGATCTGAAGCAGGGCTCATTACCAACAGTGACAATGCTGTTATTCCTGGTGGATTAACTTCAGTCCTACACCCACTTGATGTCTGTCTGAATAAACCATTCAATGACCTCATCTTTGAGCAATGGAACCAGTGGATGATCATTGGTAAAAAGTCGTATACAGGTGGTGGGAATGTGCGTGCTTCAGGTCTGGATGAGCTGTGATTTTATTATCAAGGCATGGAATGATATTTCTGTGGAAACAGTCATCAACTCTTTCTGGAAATATGGAATATCCAATTCAGTGGATGGCATAGAAGATAACATTTTGTGGGCTGTTGAGGAAGAGGAAGCTGATGCCAAAGCTACACCTTTGAATTCAAAGTTTGATCCTTATGACGACAAACTCCAAACTTTAACCCAGGATGAAGTTGATGAACTGATGATGTCATGTGGATGATACTGATTTTGAAGGTTTTTAATCACTGACAGTTGATGTGATGACTTTAATAAAATGTAACTTTCCTGGGGGGGCTGGGTTTACAGTGGAGGAGTTGAGAGGTGGGATGGGACTGGAGTGTGTTGGTGTTGTAATTGGGAGAGGTGGGCTGGGGTGGTTTGGACATGTGGAGGGGATGGGGGATGATGGTTGGGTGCAGGGGGTGAGAGGTGTTAATATTGGGGGAGGGGTTGGGAGGGGTGGACCGAGAGGGACATGGGACGAGGTCACTGGGTGTGACTTGAGGGTTGGGGGACTGAACAGGGAGGCTGCCAAGGATCGAGCAGCATGGAGAGCCGCCATTAGGTGACCAAGGCCGACGCATGCAAGCATGTTGGAGCCTTCATAAACGAAACAAAACTAAACGAAACTTTCCTTTAACCAATTGTATAAAATTCACGGTACTTTCCTTTAACCAATTGTATAAAATTCACGGTAACATGATTTTAAGTTTTTAATACAGTATGAGTTTATACTCAGATATTAAATGTATAATCCATTTTGATATCGGAGGGCCAATAAAATTCACAGAAGATGGTTTTACATAACCAAAGGCTGTGTTGCTTAGCAATGCGTTAATAGTATCACTTCATTGGTAAGTGGGAAGAGTGATAATGGACTGGGCTTACTGGGGCAGCAAGGTCCCAGTGTCTAAAGGGTTGGGGCTCATTATGCACAGAGTATACCTTTAAACCCACATTTTATATGGAAATTTTGGGAGTAGTCTTATACAAAGGTTGGCCTTATACATAGGCAAGTATGGTAAGTGACAGATTGGCTTTATAGGTATCATTGAAAATTTTAGTGGCAGTTGGTTTGCAATTTACTGAGGAAATTCTGTTGCCAAAGAAGAACATAAAAACAGGATATAATAAGGGCCTAATGTATTGTCATGTTATTGCGTCGTACCTCATGTTTATTTGCTATGTCTGTGCCTGCCTTCATATTTAACTTGTTCGTGTTCCTTTACAGCATTGAAGAAATTAAGGCCCTGAGGGAAGCCCATGCCCAGTTCCAAGCATCACTTTCTTCAGCTCAGGCAGATTTTGAAGCTCTTGCTGCCCTGGACAAGCAGATCAAGAGCTACAATGTGGGCCCTAATCCTTACACTTGGTTCACCATGGAGGCCCTTGAGGACACATGGCGCAACCTGCAGAAGATCATTAAGGTGAGATGATCATTGTACTTTAGCCTAGATTTTGGTGAAACTGGGTAATGATTTCAGAAATGGATCAGTGTCTAGCATATGTATGAGGGCAAATGAAAGGGAAGAAAATGTAGTGTGTGTATTCTACCTATCTGTCTATTGCCAGAAGCCTCAATCCCGCACGGGGTGGCCACAAACAAATCGCCTCCACGTCACTCTGTTCCCCGCCACCTCACTACCACGCTCCCAACTCACACCCCCCTGTCTCATATACCTCTCCACTCCATCCCTCCATCTCATCCTCGGCCTCCCCCTCCCTCTCGCCCCCTCCACCTCACTCGCATACACTCTTCTCGTCAGTCTTTCACTCTCCATCCTCTCCACATGCCCAAACCACTTTAACATGCTTCTCCTAACGCTTCCCATCACGTCCTCAACCACACCATAACGGTCCTTCACTTCCTCATTTGTTAGTCTGTCTCTCCATGTGACTCCACATGCTCCTTTCAAATAACTCATTTCCACTGCTGGTGATAGGGAGAGCTGGAGCTCCTTTTCACTAGCTACCTAACCATCCTCCTCTGCTGACCTTTTCAGTGTGACAGTAACATGGAGAGTTGACCAGCATACTCTCCTAAACATTTCCTCTAACTATCCTATGCACTACTGCACATGTGCTTTACATATTACACAACGTATCCCACTACCTTACAGGGGTTGACGCCAGCAAGGGCATGCGGCCAGAAAACTTTGCCCCCGCTACCTAGTGGTGGACTTTGGGGGGAGGCGTGACTAGGGTTCCGCCGGCATAGGTCATGGGTCCCGGGCGAGATGGGGGCTCGAACCTGTGCTAGAGGGTACAGGGCATTGCGGTTCCCAGGCTGCTGCTTCTGCCCAATAGAGAGGGGCCCGAATCTGGGAGTAGCGCCCCAGGAGGCTGCCCTTTCAGTGGGTGTATAATGGCGGGGCAGTTGCAGTGCCAAGCCACGCTTGGAGGGTGTCCCTGCAGCTGTCCTGGCAGGGTGCCCTGAGGCCACTACCACAGCCACTGGTAAGCTGGTGGGCTAGGGGTCCCAGATCCATTGCCTGGACCTGGGACCGTACAATGGGTCGGACCTTTGGAATGTTTACCCCCCTTTATCTTACCGACTATGAACTACAAATACAAGCATTGAAGCAAGCCTGAGGACAGCAAATCACCCAGGGGGTTTAGGGTGGGTTTGTGGAATGTGGGAAGTTTGAGAGGAAGAGCGGGGGAAGTCGTTGAGGTATTCAGTAGGAGGTGGGTGGATGTGGCATGTTTGCAGGAAGTCCGGTACAGGGGTGGATCAGCCAGAAAGATTTTTGGGAAGATTGCTACTATAAGTTGTTTTGGCAGGGGGGAACTGATGGATATGGGGGTGTGGGTGTGTTGGTTGCAGAGAAATGGGTGGAATATGTCATGAATGTTATGTGAGGAAGTGATAGGATATTAGTAGTGAAAATTTTGATGGGGCGGAAAATGATTTCAGTTATATCGGCATATGCTCCACAGGTAGGATTGGATGACGCAGAGAAGGATAGATTTTGGGATGATTTAACACGTGTAGTAAGTAGTATGGGTGATGATGAAGTAGTGGTTCTGGGAGGGGATTTCAATGGTCATGTGGGTGAAGCAGCTCAAGGTTATGAAGGAGTCCATGGAGGATGTGCATATGGTGTGAGGAATGCGGAAGGGGAAAGAATACTCGAGTTTGGGGAGGCTATGGACATGATTGTGTGCAACACACATTTTAGGAAAAGAATGAGCCGGTTGATTACGTATGAGTCCGGGGGAAATAGTAGTCAGATAGATTATTTTTTGGTCAGGAGGGTTGATAGGAGATTAGTGAGGGATGTTAAAGTTATAGGAAGCGAGGAGTGTGTGCAGCAGCACAAACTGTTGATTTGTGACAAGGTGCTTAAGGAACGAGTGATGAGAAGGAGGACATACGTACCTAGGAGGAAAATATGGGAACTGGGAAACCAATCAGTAAGGGATGCCTTTTATAGTGAGATGAGGAGAGTGGTGGCTGAACAGGAAGCCGTAGATAGAGGCGTTATTGAACAGTATAGAGCCCTTAAGAACAACCTCTTGAGGGTTAGCGATGCAATATGCGGTTGGACAAGAGGCCCACCAAGACATAAAGTAAGTTGGTTGTGGGATGAGGGTGTAGAAGCTGCAGTTAAGGAGAAAAGAAGGCTTTTCCGGGAATGGAAGAAGGGTGGTAACAGGGAGGAGTACTTGGCTGCCAAGCGCAGGGCTAGAAGAGAGGTATACAGGGCGAAGTCTGAGTCACAGAGACTTTTACTTGATAATCTAAATCATGGAGAAAGGAAAAATATGATTTTTAGGGTGGCAAATCAGGTGAAGAGGGATAATCGGGACATTGTAGTTGAGCAGTGTGTGAAGAATGATGATGGAAGGGTAGTGGTGAACAGTGAGGATATTAGAGATGCATGGAGAGAGCATTATAGCCAGTTGTTGAATGAGGAGTTTGATTGGGATAGAGATGGTTTGGAGCCAGCTGATCCAGTGTTTGGCCCTTGGCCTTTGATTGATGCTGCTACTGTGAGTGAGGCAATAGGCAGGATGTGGGTGGGGAAGGCGGCAGGTGTGTCTGGGTTGACTGCCGAAATGTTGAAGGCCTTAGGAAATACTAGGGTGAGGTTAGTCACTGACCTGATAAATATGATTATATATGAGTGTGTTGTCCCAGATGATTGGCTGAAGAGTGTGACTGTGGATGTGTGCAGGGGGAAGGGTGATGGCCTGGAAAAGGGAAATTACAGAGGTATGAAGCTCTTAGATCAGATAATGAAAGTAATGGAGAGAGTTCTAGAAGGTATGATTAGAGAAAGAGTGAATATCGACGAGATGCAGTTTGGGTTTATGCCAGGCAGGGGGACCACTGATGCCATATTCATTGTTCGACAGCTTCAGGAAAATATATTGGAAAGAAAAGGGAATTGTATTTTGTTTTTGTTGATTTGGAAATGGCCTTTGACAAGAGTCCCTAGAGAGGTGGTGAAGTGGGCAATGAGAAAGCTAGGGTTGGAAGAGTGGCTGGTTAGGGTGGTTATGGCCATGTACGTGGGTGCTCACACCCAGGTAAGAGTGAATGGAGCTTTGAGTGATGAGTTTTCCGTGAATGTGGGTGTGCATCAGGGGTCAGTTTTGAGTCCCTTGTTGTTTATCGTGGTGCTCGAAGCCCTCTCACGTGACTTCAGAGATGGACTCCCATGGGAGAAGTTGTATGCTGGTGATTTGGTGTTGATTGCGGAGAATGAAAAGGAGGCGGAGGAAAGATTTAAGAAGTGGAGAGATGGTATGGGGTACAAGGGCTTAAGGGTAAATGCAGATAAAACAAAAGTGATGATATCTAGGGTTGGTGGCAGTACAATCAGAGGAGAGGGAGAGTGGCCATGTGCAGTTTGCCACAAGGGTGTGGGAAGTAATTCCATCTTGTGTAGTGTTTGTGATAAATGGGTGCAAAAGAGATGTAGTGGTATTAGAGGTAGACTGCAAGATGATGCTGATTTCATGTGTGTGGCGTGTCGAGGAGAGCAGGTGGAGATTGTTAGGCGTGAGAGGGTTGAACTTGCAGGTGAGTCTCTTGAGTGTGTGGAGGAGTTTTATTATTTGGGAGACATCTTATGTGCCGGAGGTTGGGCTGGAGTTAGCTCAGTTGCTAGGGTGAGAAGTGGTTGGAAGTTCAGGGAGCTGTTGCCTCTCCTGACATTGAGAGGACTCTCCTTACGTGCTAAGGGGTCTTTGTATGCAGCATGTGTTAGGAGTGTGATGCTGTATGGTAGTGAGACCTGGGCAGTAAAGGAAGAGGATATTCGCAAGTTTAAACATACAGAAATGACAGTGATTAGGTGGATGTACTGTGCGTCCCTGCGTGCAAGGCCTGGGGGGGCTGGGTTTACGATGGAAGAGTTGAGAGGTAGGATGGGACTGGAGTGTATTGGTGTTGTGATGAGGAGAGGTAGGCTGAGGTGGTTTGGACATGTGGAGAGGATGGGGGATGATAATTGGGTACAGAGGGTGAGAGGTGTTAATATTGGGGGAGGGGTTGGGAGGGGTAGACCGAGAAAGACATGGGACTACGCCATTAAGAGTGACTTAAGGGTTAAGGGACTGAACAGGGAGGCTGCCAGGGATCGAGCAGCGTGGAGAGCCGCCATTAGGTGACCAAGGCCGACGCATGCAAGCATGTTGGAGCCTTCAAAAACGAAACGAAATGAAACGAACTCTTGACTTCTGTCCTTCCAACAGGGTCCAAGCTTCACTTCCATATGTTAGAGTTGGTATCACAATACTGTCATGTAACAACTTTTTCACTTCCATTCTCACCTCCCTGTTTCTTATCACTGCGTTCAACGAACCAGCAACCTTCCTTCCCTGCTGCACCCTTTCGAGCACTTCACCCTCCAGACTTCCATTCTTACTCATCTTACTCATCACACTGCCCAAGTACTTAAATTCACTCACATTTTCCATATCCTTCACATCCAATCTCACTGTACGTTCACTGGCTTCACTTCTCTCGAAGACCATCACTTTACTCTTCCCTACATTCACCTTTAAATTCCATTTCTTACACACTCTCCCAGACTTATCTACCAAGCCTTGCAGCTCCCCTTTGTCTTCACTCAGCAACACAGTATCATCTGCAAACAACAGTACAGGGAGTTTCCAGACATTGCCCTCTCTCACTAGGGCCGCTTCAACATCCACTGGCCGACCTTGTATCTCTTTTATAACCCCATCCATGTACAGATTGAACAACCATGGAGACATGACACATCCTTGTTTCAGTCCAACATTCAAATGGAAAGATTCACTCAGTTTGCCATCCACACGCACCGCAGCCTTAGCACCATCATACATACTCTTCATTGCCTTTAGCAACTTTCCATCCATTCCATATATTCTTAATACCTTCCGCAAACCTTGTCTATCCACCCTGTCATATGCTTTCTCCAGATCCATGAAGGCTGCATGCAACTTCTTGCCCTTCTCTAGAAACTTTTCCACTAAGGATCTGAGAATGAATATCTGGTCTACACAACCTCTTTCCTTCCTAAAACCTCCTGTTCTTCTCCAACTAATTTCTCTGTAATTTCCCTAACTCTGTCAATAAGTATCCTACCATATACTTTTCCTATTACACTGAGAAGACAAATGCCTCTATGATTACCACACACTGCTTTTTCCCCTTTTCCTTTGTACAGAGGAATAATTATACCTGACTTCCAATCCTCCGGGACTCTACCTTCCTCCCAAGCCAATCTGCACACTTTCCACATCCATTCTATTACTATCTCTCCCCCATGCTTCAGCATTTCACCACACACTCCATCAATTCCTGGGGCTTTCCCCATTTTAACTTTCTTCATTGCTTCCACCACTTCCATCCTACTGATTTCTTCCTCTCTTCTCACAACCCTCCTTCTCCCTGCCATTCCCCATCCACTTATACTTGCATTACTTTCATTTTCTATGTTCAACAGTTCATTAAAGTGTTCTCTCCATCTGTTTACTTTTTCTCCCTTCTGCACTAGTAATCTACCATTTTTATCTTTCACACCTCCACTGACTTCGCTGGCACCCTGTCTAGCTCTCTTTACCTCCTTCCAGAACCTTTTCTTACATTCCCTCCACTTTGCACTCAAATTCCTTCCAAATTCCTCATCCACTCTCTTCTTACTCTCTCATACTAATCTTTTCACCTCTCTCCTCCTCACTACATATAATTCTCTCGTGTGTATTCTAAGATGAGCAAAACTATAGGCCTGTATCAGATGTGAATAAACATGTGGGAAGTCATCAGTATAATATTTCACTTAGAATAATCAATATTATATACAGTCAAACGTCGATATAACAGACTTCAGTAGATCTGAATTCGCTTTTATGGGACTCGAGGAGCTACCGGACTAAACTCCTATATATTGGAAAAAGTCCGATAAAGCCAGAAAGCAGTTCAAACTGCCTGACCACTTCAGCTATGTTCACCACAATAAGACAGGTAAAAGACATGTTTTTTCAGTGCACAGTACAGTATTATTACACCATTTGATTAATGTAGTGAAGGTATAACACAGTACAATACTGCAATGGTGGTGAAAATGCAATCCGGACTAATGTCTGATATATCGGAAAAAGTCCGGATTAGCAGGGGTAAGTTCGGATGTCGCATTTATCGGAATTTCACATATTTCAGACTGGCTTGGGCCCCAATTAGTCTGTTATAGTGAGGTCTTACTGTATATATATATATATATATATATATATATATATATATATGTATATGTATATATATTAGTTTTTTTTCTTTAAAAATCGCCAAGGTGAAACTTTGTGACATACATTGTCAGATAATGAGGTTGAGGTAAAGAATTCATATTCTTGTAGTTGATGGTATAAGCTGTTTCAGGAGTCGAATGACTAAAAATAAACTTGGCTTATTATTTTTTTTCCCAAAATAAATAGGTTGACATGTGGTAGCAATAACAAAAAAAAGTTGGCTGCAGTTATGAGTAATCTGATTGTTGAGAAGAATATACTGTAACATAAACCAATTTCTGTATCTGATGCTCATCTGACTTCTGACTTTTTTTTTTCCCGTTCTTCACAGCTAAGGTACTTTGCATACAAAGTGAATTAGACAGTGCTTCTATCAGTGAGGAATTCTCAGTTGCATTCCAATTATGGTCTGCAAAAGGCCATTTGCATTTCTCATTTCATCCACTGGATGTAAATAATGTTAAGTGTTGTATGTTAGATAAGAATAAAACATATTGTCCAGTTGATCCATTCACTATGTCTCAGTTGCCAGGTGTGTCTGAACATGTAGCAGACTTTCTTTGTAAAATGGTAAACAGATGCTTCTTAGAAGGTAACTTTGTTCTGTCCGAGAAATGTGGCTTGCTCTCATTCGTTTCGTTTTTTTTTAAGGCTGCAACATGCTTGCATGCGTTGGCCTTTTTGGATTGGAGCGTGTAGCATTTTATGACCGGATGCCCTTCCTAATGTCTACCAATGACCCTTGGGTGGATTCGATCCTCCGACCCTACGGCCAGAGCGGAGCACTCTAACCCACTGAGGCACGGCTGCTCTGGCCTTTATTAAAGAAGTTAGCTAAATATGAATATTTTCAGTGTTCTTGATGATGTCTTTTGCTCTCTAAGTCATCTGTCTGGCAGATCTCATAGATTACTTGTGGTAAACATTTTCCCGTAGCCAGTTCCCCTCTTTTTGGAGTTCGCAGAGGATGTGTTTTAGGTTCATTTCTATTCACAGTTTGAAGTGTATCGTCTCTACTTGATGCACTTGATGTTTGATAAAAGAATAATGCTGATGACAGCTTTATATTAAACCAACATGTTAATGATACCTAAAATAAGCTGGAGTCTGTGATGCCTGATATTAAAATCTGGATGGCAAAGAGGAGACTTAGCTGAATGATGCCAAAATAGAAATCACCATTATTCAAGTAAGCAGGATAGGTGGTGATGCTCATAATGCCCTGAGTGTGAAGATTGGTGAGTCACTAGTTCATCCTGATGGTTCTGTCTGAAACTTGGTTGTATATATTAATTCAGAATTAAATTATAATGAACATATTAATCAAGTTGTAGAGGTTGTAATCTGCACTTCAAAAACTTGTACTCTGTGGGACAGCTGTTGAATAGGCATTTCCTCCTTACAGTGGTCCATGCTATGCTCTTGTGTCGAACATTGTAATTTGTCAGGGATTGTCCTTCCAAATAGTCTTTTAAAAAAGGTTCAGTCAGTGTTGAATTGAGCAGCAAGGCTTATCTTAGGCCTCCCTCCAAGAACTCGACCATTTAATTCTAATTGAGTTGCACTGGTTGCCAGTTAAGGCTAGAATTGAATTTTACATGTTTCTTAATATATTCAGGGTTCTCAAGTTTAGCAGACCAAAGTATTATGCTGAATTATTAAAACTTAAGTTGGCATGCCCTGGTGTGATGTTAAGAAGTAAAGATGATTCCTTGTGTCTCAATGAGTGTGCAGTCATCAGTCTTCTTTGAATGATAGGCCTGTTTCCTATACAGCCCCAAGGTTATGCAATTAATTGCCATTATTCAGTAGTCAGTTGACTTCTGTTGAATCTTAAAAAGGGCAGCTCAATGCCTTTTTCTTTTTCAAGATGGTATGGCTTGGGGAAGGGTGTTGTAATGGATGATTATGAGGTTTAATCTGTGTGTGTGTGTGTGTGTGTGTGTGTGTGTGTGTGTGTGTGTGTGTGT
>JAGKTI010007851.1:0-10523 GCA_018397915.1 Birgus latro | reverse complement strand
GTAGTCCTTTCCTTCATTCTTTCCCCATCCTTCTGCCTTCAAGTGCCTTTACACTCCCTCTTCTGTCTTTCTTTCCTTCATTCTTTCCTCTTCCTTCTGCCCCTGGGTGACTCTACACTGAGTGACAAGCCAGATGGTTTCATGTACACCAGGAAACCATTTACTATGCTGGGTGGTAACCACATAACCAATATTTTGGCGCCTGGTGGTTTAGTGGTTAATTACAACGCTCCAATCAGATTGAGCTGGTGAAGGTTTATATCCAAGGGGTGGTTGAGGTTTATTGCTCATGTAATGCCACTCAGGGCTGAGTGAGGCTGGTCACTCTCATCTTAAATGTCAGGACCAACTTGCCTAGCCCTGGGCTCCTATGCTCCTCTTGGGGCAACATAGGATTGAATGAGTGTGTGTGTGTGTGTGTGTGTGTGTGTGTGTGTGTGTGTGTATGTGTGTGTGTTTGTGTGTGTGTGTGTTCACTCTTCTGTTTCTTTCATTCTTTCCTCTTCCTTCTGCATATGGGTGACTCTACACTGATTGCAAGCCAAATGGTTTCTTGTACACCAGGAAACCATTTGCTATACTGGTTGGTAACCATATAACTGAATTGTGGCACCTGGTGTTTTAGTGGTTGATTAAGGCGCTTCAATTGGATTGAGCCTGTGTAGGTGTATATCCAAGGGGTGGTTGAGGTTTATTGCTCACGTAAAGCCACTCAGAGATGAGCGAGGCTGGTCACTCATCTTAAATGTTAGGACCAACTTGCCTAGCCCTGGGCATGTACGCTCCTCTGAGGGCAACGTAGGATTGAATGATGGATGGATGGATATTTGTGTGTGTGTGTGTGTGTGTGTGTGTGTGTGTGTGTGTGTGTGTGTGACAATAGTGCACTGTGGATATAAGGCAATGAATCCTCATAGTTCAAGTATTTCATGAATATTGTCTTAAATGTGGGTCAGATTTTAAGTATGAATACAAACATCATGTTCATCTCTAAACCATCTAAATCACTTTTGCCAGTTACAAACTAGAACTTTATGAATTCTCTTGGATGGCAGGTAAATATGGGCTGAATTGCCTTAGAATAACTTGACAATAATTCATGCCTCCACGCTCTCCACCAACTACACAAGTTCTTTTTGCTTTTGTTACAAGGGGCACCTTTGTATGACTGATACAATTTTTTAACTGGGCAGTGTTCATTCAACGTGCAGTCTTTGCTGCCATGGAAGTACAAATCAGCTGTTTGGAACATTGGCACTTGGAGCCATTGATCCTGGTTCATACCTTCTCACCAGGCTGCACTTTATTTCCTGGATAGTTCAAAGCATTGCTGCAGTTTGAATTGCTTATACCTATTTGTGAGATGTGAGGGTTATTTCTAGCATCTCAGGATGGGTACTTTATGGATGTTTCTCAAATATCGTTATGAAGTCTCAGTACAGGGATAATATTAAATGTACAGGGTAGCTAAGGCTGTTAGTACACATTCATTACTTATACTGTATATCTGAATGCTAACTGAGTTATCATGACTGCAGTTTGAATAATATGAACATGGTAAAAGTCTTCTTATGTAGGTTAGTTTCAGCTTTTGAGCTTGTTTAATTGAAAGTTCATTATTAGTTTATTCTGCCATAGCAATCCATTTAATAGTTCATTAAATGCTTTCAAAGTTTATTCATTACATATAGGTGTTATTTTAGGCTTTTGGGATGCACTGTTAATTTATTTGTATATAAGGTGAGGCTCTTGGCAGCTTATACTTCTTTTAGACAGTTGTGTATGCTCTTAAAAAAATGATGAAAGTTAGAAGTTAGTGTCAACTTGCATGAATGGTGGCTTGGGTCCATTGGGCCTCAGGGAATATAGAATGTCCCAGTAAATATTTGAATAACTTCTGAGGGTTATTTTTGGGCCAGTTTTGAGTAATGAATACTGGTACTAAATCAACATTAGTTAAATTTTCAGGTGTTAGGGAGTTAAAATTAATTATGACCTTATGGGGAAAAAGGGTCTCTGTCATAATCTGGGCATAGACCATTATAATTTCAGCACAGTAATGGGTGCAAATTAGACCTTGTTGACATAGCACATATTGTTTACATTAGCCCAAGAATAATCTGAACTCTCTCACACATTTCCTGGGACACCCTGTGTATAGATGCAGGTAAATAATCCCAGAACAGCATGACCTGACACCCTTAAGCTACAGGTCGTCCATGATGGAGGGGTCAGGAACACTGGAACAACAACTGGAGGCCACACGTCAGAAAGCAGCTGAGGTTAGAGCACGCCGGGTTGACCTGAAGAAGATTGAGGACCTTGGCCAGATCCTTGAGGAACATCTGATCCTTGACAACAGATACACTGAACACAGGTGAGCCTTAACTTTTGGTAACAGACTCAGAGGCTCAGTTGAATAAAAAATGTTGGTGTCACTTGAAACAAGTAATAGAGTTGCCATTACCATGAAAAGGTTAATGGTGACAGTATTAATTCACAGGTGCTATGATTAACTCAGCTAAAAAAAAATTATCAGGCATTACTTAGAATAGAATATTTGATTGGTCCCAGACATGAGATTGTTAACCTCTTCAGTTGTTACATGTTTTTCACTTTTCTTGCTATTTACAGATAATTTTCATTTAGCATAGGAGCGACTTTTAAAACTTTCGGGCTGAGATATAGCTTTCATTAACCCTTCTGATGATTCAGTTCAACTTAGGTTAGAATTTTCAAATTGGAGGGACTAGATAATCCTTAATATACTTTTTCAGCACTGGAAGCTTTCTCTGAGTTGAGTAAAATCATCTGGTAGCATCAAGAATAAATTGAAAGCATGTCATAATGATGCATAGATTACTACTGTAATGTGAAATATCCATAGCTGATCTTTTAAGTATGCTGGAACATCGATAGTGCTGCAAACGATATGATTCGCTGAACTGATATATTAGTGATTATTTTCTTTTTTCTGATACTGAAATGATACCAGTTTTACTTTCAGTATTAGTGTATCAGATACAGAGGGAAGAAACATCACTGTGCTTTTTAGTACAGATTTAATTCATTGTTTGGCCTGATTGTATGTGAATGAGTGCTGCTATCTTGACACTTCTGCGGTGTTGTAAAGAACATTCTTACTGAAAACCATTAAAGATTTGGAAAAATAAATGAGTCAAAAGAAGACACCCCCCCCCCCCCCCACCCCCACCCAAAAAAACAAAAATCAAATAACCTTCAAGGACGAAAATAGTGAGTAGAGTGTGAGGTATACTGAGTCTACTGTATTGGCAGTGTGTTCCTCTGTGGGGCGACATAGGATTGGATAATGAGTGAATGAATGAAATGAATGTAAGTGTGTTGCCTGTCAACAGAATGTTGGGTACTGCTGTATTGTATAAAATTAATAATCTCAACCATAGTTCACACTTGAAAGGATGAGGAAGTAAGTGCTAGAAGACTTATAAGAGTTTAGGGTTGTTGGTTTAAACGAACATTAATTTTTTGTTACTCAGCTGATTCCGATACTATTCTGATTATTCTCCCCGACGAGGAGAGTGTGTTTTCTCCCGATTGTTTGTTTGTTTTTTGTCAGTTAGCAGGATTACTCAAAAACTAAGAGAGGTTTGGACCAGATGTGGTGGGTACAGTAGAACCTCCTTTTTCCGGCATCAATGGGACCAGTGGTGTTCTGGATAAGGGAAAGTGCCAGAAACAGGAAGGTGTACTTTATAATTACTCAAGGGATACCCATAAATACTTGAAAGCTCACAAAATTCAATTTTGCTTACCTACATCCCAAAGACAAGGTGAAGTGTGTTGATCCTAGTGTGCTATGTTAGTACTGGTGGAGAGTTGGTTGTCAGGTAAATAACTTCACTTACTACAGTTCACTTTATTCATTGTTACATTGCACTTTACTCATACACCTATAGTAAAACCTATAACTGCTTACATCTACAGTACACTTACATAGACATTTATATCTTCACTTAAAACAAGTTATGCATTAGTGTAGGGCTTTTAGCACATATCAACATCAATCTTGTCATCGGCGACTTCTACTACTGAATCAGCTGATGGTAGAGAGGCTGTGTTCGGTGGCGATGGCAGAGAGGCTGTGTTCGATGGCGATGGCAGAGAGGCTGTGTTCGGTTGTGATGGTTGAGAGACTGAAGGGGTTACCCTCATAAAATCTCATATGTCTCTGCTTACAACTCTTTCTCTCTGCAGCAAAAACTCATTTTGAATGCAGTGAAGAGACATAACATCATGAGCGCTTATGTACATGCACTGTTCTGCAAAGTTGATAAATGCTGACAGGCCTTTCGCAGCATCTATCCATGACACTTACGGCTCCGGATCTTCCTCTTCCTCGCTCTCGGCATCATTTGACTTGTCTTTATCAGTCACTGATGCAATTATTTCATCATCATTAATCGATAATGTCACTGGTTCATCATTATCAGTGTCAATTCACTCCCCTAATGCATCATCACTTACTTGAAGTGTTGTATCCCCAATCTCTCGTAGCTCCGTTACAACAGACTCTTTTTTACCAGTTCCAAAACCACTGAAGTCATCGTCCCCCTCCTCCTCTTCAGACATGATCAATGGGTACAACTAAGTCTTTCACTGTCTATAATGGCGACGCATGCACGGACGTAGCATACAAACAAATGGCAGGGTGACTGCTGGACTGCTGGAGTGTGCTCTGGCAGTTGCGGGAGCAAATACAACCATGCGCGGTAATTTTAAATTGCATATTTATATATATTTTTAAAACTTTTTTTTGCTCTGTTTTTGTTCTAATTGTGTTAATATAACATATATACCGGTTACAAGAAGGTGCCGCTAACTGGGTTGCCGGTAAAAAAAAAGGTTCTACTGTATATAGCCCATGTCCCAGGGAACACTTGATTAACTTTTGGGACCAATCTGGATCGTGTTACAGATTCTGGATCCGGAAAACATTTTTGTGGAGCCCTAATCAGTGATGAGAAAACCTAATCCATTATGAAGAGTGGTTTGGAAATTACATTGCCCTTATCAGTGAGATGTGCTCCACTGAGTGCCCCTCTAGTTGAATAAACTTTCCTTTCTGATACTGATACTGATGTTAATCAGCTTTGGCTTGCAGATATACAGCACAACACTGTGAGTTCTCGTTATACCATGTGCAGCGATTATGGCATTCTTTTCTGCTGTTAAGTTCTTAGAAAAATTGCTTGTTAAAGTTCCATCATTTCTCATAAAGCTGAGGACCACCACTTATGTAAAATAACTGAGGCCAATCTTGACTTGCTGGTATTGTGACTCTGCAGCACGGTTGGCTTAGCACAGCAATGGGATCAGCTGGATCAGTTAGGAATGCGTATGCAGCACAACCTCGAACAACAGATCCAGGCCCGCAACCAGTCAGGAGTCTCGGAAGATGCACTCAAGGAATTCAGCATGATGTTCAAGGTAGGCATGATATGGTGACATTGTGTTGAATGAGGAACCTTTTGCAGTGATGGAATGTTTAAGATCATAAAGTTAGTTTTCCTTGTTCAGTGATGGAATATATAGGATCTAAGGTTAGTTTTTAATATTGCTTTTTAAAAGTTAACAGTTCTTTATATATTCTTATGATAACTTCATGTACCCTTAGTATACTTCAAGTTTTGAACATATACAGTTATTCATTTTTCAGTAATGGAACACAGAATCCTGGTGTTAGTTTTAAGAGTGGTCTCCAAAAGTTAACTATTTTGTGTAACTTATGGCAGTATCCACAGCATGCATCGTAATTGATCATACATTCACGTCAGTGAAGTATAATTTTTTTTTTTATGAATTTGGTGTCCAGAAGTACATGTACCTTGTAGAAAAAATCTTAGTTTACCATTACAGTTTAAGGAGGCATAGTGGTTTAGCAGTAGCTTGTTTGTCTCATGATTCATCTATCTGTTTATCTATCTCTCTGTTGCTAGATGCCTCAATCCCGTAAAGGGTGGCCACAAACAGATTGCCTCCATGTCGCCCTGTGTAATGCCACTTCACTGCCTTTTTCCCAGCTCACACCCCCTCTCTCATATACCTCTCCACTCCATCCCTCCATCTCATCCTCAGCCTCCCCCTCCCACTCCCCCCCTCCACCTCACTTGCATATACTCTCCTCGGTAGTCTCTCGCTCTCCATCCCCTCCACATGGCCAGATCTTATGGTTTATGTGTTCCATAAATTTGAGTCTGAAAATCCAAGTCATTGTGGATGTTTGAAATGGGTGGTGGTAGTATGCCCTTTTATATGCTTGCATATATTTGCATCCTTTCAGCTCATACCTATGACACAGAATAGACCTTCTGGATACACAGGTAAATTGTTACCAAAGGTACCATGCAAGTGAGGACTGCTCACATGGAGGTCCTTATCCCATCTGAAAATCGTTTCTTAACCAACCTTCTCGCTTGACCCCAAATTGCCTACGAAAGACTCTATACGACCCCAGTGAGACTACAGATATACTTCCTAAGGGCTTAGCCTGCTATGTAGAGGTAAAGCAAACTTAAGACTGTGACAGTTAAAGAGGTTTAAGCAAAATTGAAATTGAGAGAAAAAAAAAAAGAATGTCATGATAGATTCCACCATGCCTAGTATAAACTCAGTGACTTAAAAAACAGCAGATATGCTGCGTAACCCCTCAATGCCGGGCTATTTTTACCGCAGTCATCCATTCAGTATAGGCACTTTTTCCAAAATTACTTGTTTTCAAACCTTAAGATCTCAGAAAGTATAGCAGATAGGGAAATGGATTAAAGACCACTAATACTCAACAACTATTCTTCTTGCAAATAGAAGTATCCCCAGGTCTGTAGGTGGTCGCGTTGATGAGTAACAGTGTGGAGATGATGATTAACTTTTGGCGCTTGAGACAGGAGGTATTAGTGCGTGTGCACACAGCCTTGACTTTGGATTCTCTCTCAGTGTGATAACTTCTCCACTGCTAGATAAACTAGACACAGTTGCATCCAAGGCACGCCCAATGAGTCCTTTCCTAGTATCCTCGGAAAGAGGCTTGTTAGGGATGGATGAGGCAAGGGGTCCACGTGAGGTGGGAACAGAATCGGATGAGAGTTGTAAGAAAACATCGTTCTGTATCTGGCAGAGTCACAGACATGACCGAGGTAAGCTTGCCTTGGGTGGTGGGAGTCTGTCCTGACCCTTTGGTGATGAGATCAAGTGGCGGCCACTTCAAACTGTGGTGCAAAAACAATTGCGGTTCCAACCGACACCCAGTGGCGTTTCTCAACCTAATTTGTGTCGGTCCCGATTGACACCCATCTGGTATGGGTTAAGGGCATAGCCTAGTGTATATAGGTAAAGCAGCACCAGATAGTGACACTGAAAAGGTTTAGAGAAACCTAGGGAAAACTAACCTTGTGGGTGGTTTCACCCATCAGGAACCTCACTCCCAAGCACCTCTTGTGTAACTGGAATGCTTTCTATGTCCTAGGCACATGCACATTTATAACCATTACAATATTTTCACTTCATTGTGCATTACTGTCACTACAGATACCCCTTCCTTATTTGTGCCTCACCAAGGAAGGATTTATTCTACAGTGTAGTCTCCACCCTCCCTCTTAGGAGAAGGTTTGGTCCAGCAGTGGACCTGATTTAGACTGATAAAGATGTAGGTGTTACAAAAGCACCTTTATCAGACAAAGTACAGTATGTTGTGGATGGATTTTGCCTATGGTATGGAGCCATGCATTTTTAGGGCTTGAATGTTGGATGAATGGATATATGATTCATTCACGTGGCACTGTTTCTTGTCCTCTTAGTCCTATTAGTGTTTTTCTTTTCATATTGACTGATCTTACCCAATCTTTTTGTAGTGGTTGGAAGTTTGTTTGGAGTAATAATCTGACTTATGATATATTACATTGTAGTGACACTTCATATGTATCTTCTTCAGCATTTTGACAAGGAGAAGTGTGGTCGCCTGAACCATGCCGAATTTAAGTCATGCTTACGAGCTCTTGGGTATGACCTACCCATGATTGAGGAGGGCCAGAGTGACCCAGAGTTTGAGGCCATATTGGATGTGGTTGATCCCAACAGGGATGGGGCAGTATCACTGCAAGAGTACATGGCCTTCATGATATCTAAAGAGACAGAAAATGTGCATAGCTCTGAGGAGATCCAGAATGCCTTCAGGGCCATAGCTGCAGGGGACCGGCCTTATGTCTTACGTGAGGAGTTGTATCAGGTCAGTATGAGAAAATGTTTTGCTCTTCCACTGTTTGTTGTTGCAGTGTGCTATAAAATATATTGCTCTAAGTGTTGATGAATGAAAGGTATTATTAATCTTTCAACTGTGTTTTAGTATACGAATAACACAAATAAATTTGTTGGGTAACCATCTTTAAGTTATTTTCACCATTGTTTTAAATTACAATGGATCTTGACAAATTGTTACTCTTTGTTCCAGTTGGAATTTACAGATGGAATTAATAGTAAATTAATCCATACTGCTGTATTGTGTTAAACACAGCATATCAGATGCCTGTAACCCAGTTCTGATTGTTTATTGTGTACTGTCAGTTCTGATTGTTTATTGTGTACTATAAGGTTGATTATATTGTTAGTCATCATCCTTTTCATAATCATGTTACATAATAGGGGCGTGACTTTAATGTTCTGCTTTTAGTCAGGACAGGCCCCCATTTGTGGTAGGTGGGGGTGCCCATCATCCACTCACTCAGTGTATAACCTTGGAGAGTCCAATACCTGCCTAGAGCCCCAACCAAATGGGCAGATTTGCATGGCCATGTGGAATGTGAGTGGTGTGATTGATGAAAGCAAGAGGGTGGAAGTAATGAGTGTGTACAGGAGTGCTAGATATGCTGTGAGAGCATTTTGTGAAACAAAGATGAAGGGTGCTGTAGTAAAGTGGAAGAGTGGGAGGGTGTAAAATGTGTAAATTTGGATGTGAATGGGTGAGGGAGATGCAGGGAAGGAGTTGCTTTTTTGTTGAATGAATTTTGGTGGAGTGGAATGAGAAACTACAAATGTGTCAGCTTGAGATGTACAGTAGGTATGTCAGGCTCAAGTTTGAGAAGGTGAAAGTGGCAGTGATTGTAGTGTATGCACCATATGATATGATGAATGAGACAGAGAAAAACAGGTTTTGGAATGAGCTGGATGAAATAGGAGAAATGCCCTGGAGTTATGAAGTGTTTGTAGTTGGAGACATGAATGGGAGAGTAGGCACTGGTCCTGTGAATGATATACGGTAATGGGTAATAATGGAGTATCAGGAGATATGAGAATGGGAAGCAACTGAAGGACATGTGTCAGGAAAGGAGGTTGTGCATTTGTAATTCTTATTTCAAACACAAAGATGCACATCAGTATACATGGTACAGAGGGAATGGTGACCATGTTGAAAGGAGCCTGATTGATTACGTGCTCGTTGAATAATCGATGCTGGGAAGTGTTGCTGTTACGAGGGCAGTGAGAGGACGATGTTGAGGTTTGTCTGATCATTTGATTGTGGTATGCAAGATCAAGCTGAGAGGAGTGAGGTGGACCAAGAGAGAGAGGAGCAGTCAGGGAGAGAGACTGAAAGTCGAGAAGCGAAGGATCAAAGAAATGGCAGATGAAAACAGGGCCAAAGTAGGGGAGGGGTTAGAATCAGTGAATAGGAGTGAAATGGATCGGGACAGCTTGTGGAATGCATATAGGGATTGCTTAGTTAGGAATGCTAAAGCAGTATGTAGTGTGGCAAGAGTAACAACAAATAAGAAAGGTACGGCATGGTGGGATGAAGAGGTTAATAGAGCAGTGGAGGAAAAGCGGAAGAAGTGGCTAGAGTGGATATGGGACAGGGGTTCAATTGAAATAAGAACAGAATATATTAAGAGCAAGAAGCACGTAAAGAAGCTAGTGAAGAGGAAAAGAAGGAGGTAAATGATCAAGGAAGAAAAATGAATGCAAATTACTCAGAAAATAAGAAGTTATTGTGGAAGGAGGTTTGGAAAGGTAGAAGTGACAGTGGAAAGAAATGTGAAAGTGTGAAGGATATAAGTGGTAGATTTTCAACCCATGGGGATGAAGTAAGGACCAGATGGAAAGAATATTTTGAAAGTCTGATGAATGGGAATGGAGAGAGCAAAGCAACTGTTAACATTATTGGTTTTGGGGTTGTACAGAAAAGGAATGCAGTGCCAGGAAACATGACACTCACTGAGGTGAAGAACACTGTGAAGTGGCTAAAAAATGGGAAAGCAGTTGGGGTTGGTGAGGTGTATTCAGAGATGATTAGTGTAGTGGAGAGAGCAGAATGAAGTGCTTATTGGAGATATGTAAGAAGGCATGGATGAGTGACACTGTGCCAGTAGATTTTTTATTTTTTTTTTATGCAAGGAAGAAGGAACCAAAGGCCACAGGCCTGCATACTGTTTCTTCCAAGAAAAAGCAAAAACAGTACAAAAGAGAGCCAAATTCAAGATCCGTTCAATTCGAGATGC
>JAGKTI010007850.1:16933-35491 GCA_018397915.1 Birgus latro | reverse complement strand
GTGTGTGTGTGTGTGTGTGTGTGTGTGTGTGTGTGTGTGTGTGTGAGTGTGTGTGTGTGTGTGTGTGTGTGTGTGTGTGTGTGTGTGTGTGTATTTACCTATTTGTAGTATACAGGAATTGAGCTAAGCTCGTGCAGTCCTGTCTCCATGTCTACATTTATCTAGTCTAGTTTTGAACACATGAATGTTTTTTGCCTGCACCACCTCTTTGTCTAAGTCATTCCAAATACTTATGTTTCTATTCAGGAAACTGAACCTTTTAAGATCATTAAGACATCTACTTTTCCTCAACTTGAAGTCATGACCACTTGTTCTTCCATCATCCAACACAAAAAGATCCTCTATATCCACCCTTTCCAATTCTCTTGCATTTCTAAATATCGTGATCAAGTCACCTCTTTCCCTTCTCTCGAGCAGTGCTGGTAACTTCACTTTAGCCAGTAACTCCTCGTAGGTCAGTTCCCTTCAGCATGGTATCATCCTCGTTGCCATTCGTTGAACCCTCTCTAGTTCATCAATATGCTTCTTCAAATAAGGTGACCATACCACAGCTGCATACTCTAGTCTTGGTCTTATCATAGTCGCTATCAAATCCCTCAGCACTTCCACGTCCATATAATTAAAAGCCACTCTCATGTTGGTCAGTAATCCATAAGTTCCTCCAATGATTCTGTTTATATGATTTGCTGGTGACAAGTCATCCTGAATAATCACTCCCAAGTCTTTCTCATCTTTTCCTTTGCTAATTATCTCATTGCCCATTTTATATGTCAAGTACAGTACATCCTTCAACTTTGCGAACTTTAACTTTGCGAATCACCAATTTTGCGAGGTAGTTCCACGTCATTTATTTTTGAACATTTATGAACTTTGCGAGCGATCACACACTTTGCGAGGTCGTTTTTTTTTTTATTTTATTTTATGTGTCCGATTCTGGGCATAGGCTTTACAGCCTGCTATCAAGGCCCAGTCGTCCTCCTACATACCATACACCTCTACATGTCACCACTTCGGCGCTTAACACCCACCGTCCATATTGAATACATGCTAGGGCTGTCTCATACAGGACTGGTGTATTGGTATTAGCGGGGTTATTTTTACGACATGTCGGCGGGTCTACTGGCAGATCAGTAAAGCCTGATTTAATGAAATTCAAATCCTTAAACTGTACCCTGCACCAGCGAGGATTCGAACCTGGGTCCCACGGGACCGCAAGCCAACTCTCTACCGATCGAGCTACCGCCTGGTGGGAAAGTCGTCTTCCCGCACTACTTTGCCATGTGGAGTAGTGACGTCGTGGTTCGCTAGGAGTACTGTGCCTCCTAGTTCGGTGTTCTGCCGCCCCGCCACATTTGTCTACATCACAGTAGTCGCACCCAAGCCTTGCCCCGCCACCAGTCCTGTACACCACGCCAGTCTTCACATCAGTGTAAATATGCATTTTTTTCTTTCTTATGTTTCTTACCTATGATGCTGTCATAATGATATTACTGTACAATACATCAGTCCATGTTTGTTTCATTTATCATCATAAAATTAAGAGGTAGAGTCAAGAGAAAGAGAGGGGAAAAGTGCTTAACTTGGGGTGATGTCGACCAATTTACCTTTATTGCATATATTTAATTGTTTAAACTTTGCGAATTTCGATTTTGCGAGGTTTTTTGTCGACCATATTCTCGCAAAATTGGAGGAAGCACTGTATGGTCATTCTTCATTCATTCCCATACCTAATACATGACACTTCTTGGCATTAAAATCCATTTTCTAAGTCTGGCTCCAGCTGTGGAGTTTGTCCAAGTCCTCTTGCAGTTTTCTACAACTATCAATACATTTGTTTCATGATTTTTGCATCATCTGCAAACATATTCATGTAACTATTCAAACCCTCTGGCAAATCATTTAGATACAGTATATCAGAAATATTACTGGGGATAAGACAGAGCCCTGGGGTACTCCACTAGTCAAACTTCTCCACTGTGAAACCTTGTCTCTTGTAACTGTTCTCATCTGCCTTCCTATCAAATAATCTCCCATCCACTTTAATAGTTTCCCATGCACCCCACCAAAGGTCTTCACCTTCCACAGCAGTCTCCTATAGGGCACCCTGTCAAATGCTTTCTTGAGATCTAGAAAGACACAATCTGCCCATTCCTCTCTTTCTTGTATGACATCTATTACCCTACTGTAGAAACTTTATAGGTTAGTAACATATGATTTTCCTTCCCTAAAACCAAACTGTCTTGGTGTTATCACTTCATTTTCATCTAAATGCTTTATCCATCTTTTTCTAACAATTTTTCTTCACAGATTTTACAAACAATACTAGTAAGTGATACCAGTCTGTAATTGAGTGGATCATCCCTATCTCCTTCCTTAAAGATTGGCACAATACTTGCTCTTTTCCAATCTTTGGGTAACTGTCCATTTTCCCGAAAGGTCTTGATGATGACATAAACTGTCCACACTAACTGGTCTGCACATTCCATCAGGATCCATCCAGTCACACCATCTGATTCCACTGCTTTTCTCACATCCAAATCCCTCATTAGCTGTAGCACCTCAATCACATCAACTGTTATTTCTGCCATTCCTGTCAGCCTGGGTTCCATTTCAGGCTCCCTAAATTCCTCCTCCAACACACAGACTGACTGCAGTTTGTTGTTAATTCGCACAATTCTTCTTCTCTTTCGTATGTTTCATCACCATCTCTCAATCGTATTATACTGTCCCTAACTTTCATTTTACCACTTACAAACCTACAAAATAGTTTTGGGTCTTTTTTACATTTAGTTACAATATCTTTTTCGTATTTCCTTTTTTCTTCTCTCCGCACTCGTACATATTCATTTCTTACCTGCTTGTCCTCCTCCCAAACCCTTTCACTATACTTCTCACTTTACTCGATGCTCTTTTTCTTACCTCATGTGCCATTCTACATCTGTTGTTAAACCATTCTTTCTTCCTTTCCATAGCTGCTGAAAATTTTGGGACATTTACTAACTCCTGTTTTATATACTTCTATCAAAAACTCACATATCTCATCAACATTTGTAATCGTATTCATTTTACTCCAGTCTCCACTTCAGAAAAAGTTCCTCAGGGAAGCAAAGTCTGCCTTCCCATAACTTATCTATTGCCTCTGTGTTTTTCATTTCTTTCTCCTTCCCTTATTCCCACCACTTCCATCTCAATAACCATTGATCACTTTTACCAAAGGGGCATTGGTAGATTATGTTCCTCACATCATTTGGGTCCTTTGTGAATACTAGGTCGTCTTGATGGTTTGTCGTCACCCCTAATTCTTGTATTTTCTTTAACTAATTGGGTTAACATGTTTTCCATCACCAATTCCATTAATTTATTTCCCCATGATTCCTCATTGTTCCCAGCATCCATACTTTCCCAATCAACTTGTCTACAGTTAAAATCTCCCATTATTATTATTCTAAATCTTCGTTCAATTGACATCTTTAGTTTAATATTGGATTCTTTTCTTAACTGTTCATAATCTTCTTTTGTCCATACCCTAGTTTTGGGGGACATATAAAATACTATTACATCTATTTTTTTCTCCATAACTGTCCTCTATTTCAATTCCCAAATGTTAAGCCATGGTATTTTCAATTTCTATATTTTTTACTCTCAGGGTATTATGGGTTAAAATCATTATACCTCCCCCAAACTTACCTTCTCTATCCTTCCTCTAAATATTATAACTGTTCCATCCAAATAATTTTGTACTGACATCTCAGGGCAATTTAGTCTCCACCAAGCAAACAATTTCTGGTTTATATTTTCATTTATATGGTCTCCAATTTCCCTTTTCTTAGATATTAACCCACCTACATTACTATATATGATACTTAGATTTACTGCACTGGTTTTATCTTTACTCATTCTTCTCTTTTTTTCTATTCATATCCATCCCCCTTGGTTACTTCACTTGTAATTCCTCACATATCACTTCCTTACTTTCACATCCATCACTCTCCAAAAAAAAAAGTTTTACATTCTTCCTCTGTCCTCCTGTCATTTTTTCCTTTACTTGTTCCATCAAAGATTTTAAAACTTCTCTTTCTTCTTCATTCAAATCTTTTCTTACTATAATATTTTCCATCCCTGGCTCTTTACTTAGTTTCCAGGTCACTTTAAGTATATCATTTACCACACTTTCTGATGATAACTTACTCTCACTGGTCTTGCTTTCTCCTTCCTCCTTACTTACTCAATTTCATTTTCCCACTTGTTTCCTTCGGGATCGATCTTGCCCAATATTTTTCTCACCTGATTCGAGTCTCTCGAGTCTCACAGATCTAACCTTTTCTTCTTCCTCCCTGTTTCCAAATATACTCCTTTCTACAGTTTCTCTCACTATTTTCTCTTTTTTCTTCAGTATTTTCACTACATTGTCTTCCATTTTTTTATGTTCATTTCCCTATCTTCCTGAATGATTTCCCTTAAGCTGACCACTTCTTTCTGTTCTTCTTCCACATGTGCCCACTTTGCCTTTTGCTCTTCCAACACACTACTCACCTTCTCCGTTTTGTTACTCCTCTCTTCTAGTTTTCTCCTTAATTCAATATTTTTTCGTTTCAGATTCTCGATCTCCTGGATTGCTGTCTCATTGGCCTGTATCAAACACTGTATAGTATTTTCAGGCATGTTTCTTAATACTAGATCCTCCACTTTCTTTTCTATCCCACTAATTCTCATAATCAATGTTTTGACTAAATCCATTTGTTTCACTGTCAAATCCTGAAAATTCCAGTCCCTCAAAGTTTACACTGTCGGCCATGTTTGAGGCTGTTACAGTACTAAACTTAACAGCTGTTACTAAGATTCCTATAAACATTCATGTATACTCACTGACAATAGCTCTTTACATTTCTGGAAAACTATATTAACTTACAATACTTTAAACTTTAGACAATACTGAAGGAGACAGGACAAACATAATTCCTGAAAACTACTTAAGGTTTGAAGAGTTTGTTGAGAGGTGGTTGAGAAATGTCCGATTGCTCTGGCTGCTCTTGTGTGTGTGTGTAATCATCTCAAATGTAGACATACCTCTCCCTGGAGGCTCTTTTTTCCTCTTTCATCTCCTCTCGCCGTCTCTCCCGCTCCTCATGCCTTTTCCTCCCCTCCAGGGCTCTCACCAGCACCCCGTGGTAACGCCGCCGCTCACGCTCCTTATGAAACAAAATTATAACCATTCAGCTTTCAATATATTGTACTAATTCTGGAGTCTCCAGTCTTGCAACCTGATTATTCATTATCCCCTCCAGCCATGGGATACCTTTCATAGCTACATAATATCAACTGATGTGAGAAAAAAAAAATCTTCAAGACTGCAAATGTTAATTGGGCCACTTTCTAACCTGTGCAACCAAAGCATGTTTTTCGTATGTTGCATAAAAATAGGTGAATTAGCCAGAGAGAGAGAGAGAGAACAGCCTCCAGCTGAAGAAGTAAACTTAAATATTGCACAATCTGTTATGAACTTTAGCTCTGCCTACAGGCTAAACATAACTCATACTCTACATTTACATTTATATTTAAAGACCAATAACCATGCTAGCATGAGTAGTCTTTTCACTTGATCGCAGCTCTTATGGTGTGGTGATTTTGAACCATTTCCCTTTTCAATACCCTACCCTGGAGGTCTTCATGCAGGACTTCATCCCATGTCTTCGTCAATTTGCCTCTTGTCTTTCCTCCTCATTTATACCAGTACCTCCTCTCAACCAGTCACCTTTCTCCTTACTCTTAACACGTCCAATCCATCTTACCCTACCAGTTCCCATCACTTCTCTAATATCTCTCATATTAAATTTCTCTTGCAAGAGATAACCAACAAATCTATCTCAACATTCTCATTTCTGTGCATTCCAATCTATGGATCAAAAGTATCTCACTGCTTCAGAAATGAAACATTCCAATAATGAACTTCCTGATAACTGCAAAAAATTGAGCTTTGTTGGACTTTGCTGGATGGTAAACAAACGTACACTGAACTATCAAATTAAAATTTGTATTATGGAAAATGTTCTTTCAAAATATTACATTGCTGCACTTCCAAATTAAGGTATATCTATATCTGACCGTGTAGCAGATTTAAAAAGAAAACAAAAAATCCAAAGAGTAGACAAGACAGCTGAATATTAACTAAAACTAAGAAATTTTTAGATGCAAGAAAGATAACAAGGATGCAAAACTGACAAGACAGTTCATTCCCCTTCAACCCAAGGATATACTGTATTATTTTACCTAGTGCCTCTAACAATTTTTTTAGTTTAGGGGAAGCATACATATAAAACCTCTAAAGTTTGAGATGTTTCTTCTAAACTTAATATAATCATCCAGTAATACCAAGAATTTTAACAAATTATATGTTATTATAATGAAAGGGTTCAAGCAGTCACTGGATATGTTTAAGATGAACAAGTCATGGCACAAAGCTAAACAAATATTGACAAAATCAGGCAATGTAAATTCTGCAACTTCAAGCTAACTAAGGTGCACTACAATATGAAGTAAATCAATGGCCATTAAAAAAAAAAAAAAAAATATCTCATTTCAAAATTCTGAATACAGAAGTTACCAATTTCCCAAACCTAACATTCTCATAACACTTCACAAATACAACCATCCACTATGGTCTATTATTTCTTAAAGAAGGTGGTGTTTCCTTACACTAAATAAAACTGTTCATCAAAGCATCTCCTAGTTATCCCTTAAAGGTTAATCATTATGGGTTTTAGCCCCCTAATGAGTGATGCTTTTCACAGCTGAATAAAGTCATCTGGCAGCAACTAAAATTGTATCCAATATTATCCCAACCTTCTCACAATTACTTTATAAGAAATGCCTGTTATGTAGAAACTTCAGTATCACGGCACTCTTCACATCCAGCAAACTCATATGGATGACGAAAGATGAATATATTCACTGATAATGATGTAAATAAAAAGAGGAAAAAATGCAGAATGATCTGAAATTTATAATCGTGATACAATATCATATCCATGAACTAACTTGGTATTAATAGCCTTCAAAATAACCACTGCAATAAAGTAAGATGGCAAGTGTTTCACTAATCACAACATTTTTAATATACAGAAATCATACAACAGAGAATAGCTTAACATTGATATAGTGATTGAGAAAACTTTCTACAACTGAAGATATTTATATATATAAAAGACCCATGCAAGTATGGAACAGTCTTTCAAATTGACAAACATGATGGGCAAACACTGATACTGTAACAAGAAGCATAGACATTACAGTCATCCACAACACATAATGAGAACTACTTTAACATTACAAAGAAAAAATTGTTGCTGATATGATTCCATGCAGATACTGTATGACAAAACTGACAAAGACCATCACAAAGGTATGATGAAAGGATGCATAATATCAAATTCAGTATCTGTTACTTAAGTTCTGATAAAAAATTTGCAAAACCTCCACCTGGATGCAGACTGTTTACATGAAGCAATGACAAATCCTCATTGATGATGGGATCTATATACAACAATAACTATCAATTACCAGTTTTGTAAAATCTTAACTTCCAATTTTCTTGTCATTAAATAAAGTTGCCATCTACACATCATCAAAACAGACTTATCTATGCAGCATGGTATTCCTGGGAACCTACAATATGATGAACCTGGTGCAATATGTGGTTTCTGATACAAAAGAGATGGTAAAGGTGGGCAGGAATTGTCAATACAACAGCGCTACTTAGTGATCTACATAAGGAAACACAGTGTCAGGCTCACTACTTGGGCAAAGTACAGTAACTCGTTTTCCAAGGCGTCTGCAGTGTCTCCAATTTATCTTTTTGAACCTTCATAACCTGCTTATGCTATTACTTATCTACTGTGGTGTGAAAGTGACAGCTTAGTGGCAGTGAGAAGGTAATGGTGTCACTAAACTTCATATTACTATGATAGTTTCTCACACAGGTAGGCTTGCATTTCAGGGTGATTTTTGGGAGCAAAATGTACAGCTAATAAGGGAATTCAGTAGGAGGGGACACTGTGGAATACTGTATGCAAAAGATGGACTATGGTTGAGATTAAAATGGAATTAACTTATATATTCTACAAGGTGTAATCATGGAACTACCTTGTAGATGGCAACCCCACTGTACATAATATTCATCTGCAACCAGATACAGTACTTAATCCTTGGTTCAGTCCAGTGGCTGGAACAAAAATGCCTCTGAACCTCTCTTCTATGGCCACTCAGCAATATCCATCCTATTGCTCTAGTTTCCACTCCATTCTGTTTTATTCTCTTCCTCTCATTATTCTTTCACCAACTTCATTTCCATATACAGTAAATCCTTGACTTAATGCATTAATTCAGCTACTATTCTATGTGCTATTTTATATATACCACTAAACTAACAGGATACCTATTTAAGGAACTCTGGTCCCTTTTTAAGGTACTTTTGTCATTACATCACATCAGGGATAACATGAAGCAATGGAATAGCCTCCTCTTAACATTATCTCATTTTAATGCATATTTTAACATGCAGGTAATGAAGGGGTAAGAAAAAAAAATTAATGTGCACATATTGCAATCTAATGGACTTTACTCAAGTTTTTATCAATATACTGGGCAGTGACAACTTATCAGTTTTGTGCACTATATCAAAAACTTGTTAAATCGGATATTTTCTGCATTCTCTCTCTGTCACCTTTCCATTTACCATGCATTCCTTCTTCCAAAATCCTATTAATATAAGGTTGTCAATTAAAACTATTACTATACTACCACTTTGGTCATGCTATGTCTTACACTCATCTACAGTGATCCCTTGGCTATCATGCATACCTGTTAACAAGCACGGTGTGTGATACTGAAACTGAGCAATAAAGAAAGCACAAAACCTATGGGATTTATCCTAACTGGTACCAGAAATTCCAACTGCAAGCCTAAAGTATCCCTTTTACAACAATTTAAACCCACTAAATACAGTCCTGACCCGCTATACGACAGGGCTGTGTCAGGTGAAAACCTATCGCATAATGATTTATTGTATAGTGAGGTTGATAAAACATTAGTTCAATGGGGTAGTAGTACCAGTGGTAGTAGTAGATGTTCCCAGGCAGTCTGGCTGAACAGCCCCGAGTCCCTAAGGAAGGCCACGGCCGAGACCGGGCTTTCCCACAGAGCTCTCAAGGAGTTTATGTTGTGTTGTTCGTGCAGACGAGTGTGTGCAATTCAGTCTTCCATAATGTGCATAATAGTATGGGGTGCTGTGTTACATCCTGGACAGACATCAGCGACGGAGTCATCCAGCCTCTTCTGAAAACTCAAAAGGGCTGGATGATGGAGGGTGCCTTTCTGTGAAACCCAAAATCTAACAAAAAAAAATTGCCCTTTTAGGCTTGCCCTTGGCACCCTTCAGTGGCACCACACTTTCCACTAAGGGTAGCATGCCTGCCAGATACGATTTCCAAGTCACAAGTTTCAGTTCATTTCATTTTGTTTACAAAGGTTCCAACATCCTTGCATGCATCAGCCCTGGTCACCTAATGGCAGCTCTCCACATGCCTTAATCTCTGGCAGCCTCCCTATTCAGTCCCTTATTCCTGAGGTCACGCTCTACGACCTCGTCCCAGGTTCTTTTCAGCCTGCCCCCTAACAATGATACTTCTAACTTTCTGCACTTATCTGTCATCCCCTATCCTCTCCACATGCCCAAACCATCTCAGTCTACCTCTCCTCATCACAGCACCAATACACTTCAGTCCCATCCTTCCTCTAACTGTTCCATCATAAACCCAGGAACCCCCCCACCCCCCAGGCCTCATATTCAAGGACACACTGCACATCCACCAAATCATTGTCTTTTCAGTACATTTGAGTCGTGGATATCCTCTTCCTTTACTGCCCAGGTCTCACTACCATACAGCATTACACCCCTAACACATGCCACATATAAAGATCCCTTAGCACGTATGGAAAGCCCTCTCAATGTCGGAAGAGGCAACAGCTCCCTGATCTTCATCCAACCACTCCCCACTCTAGCCACAGGGCTTGCTCCAGTCCCACCTCCAGCACATAACATGTCTCCCAAGTAACTCTTCCACACATTCGAGAGACTCACCAGCAAGGTCAATCCTTTCAAGCCAGACAATCTCCACATGCTCTCCCCAACACCGCACACACAAAATCAGCATTATCTCGCAGTCTACCTCTAGTATCACTACATCTCTTATGCGCCCACTTATCACAAACACTGCACAAGGTGGAATTACTTCCAATGCCTTTGTGACAAACCACACATGGCCACTCTCCCTCTTCTTTGACAGTATTTCACACAAAAAAAATGCTACCACTTCACTTAATATCACACACTGTACTATTTGTTAAGCACTTGCACTGTTATCTGGTGATTGCAATGGTGTTTCAGTGGCCTTTCATGCATACAATGGAATGAAAGGCAGACAATAACAGCAAATGTAAACCCTTGGTGGCCATCTTGGCTCAATCAGCTGACTGGGAGGCATCGTCATCAGCTGACTGGGAGACAATGTCACCAGATGACTGGGAAGTTGTGCATGTACAGCTGACACGATTTCCAAGTCACAAGTTTCAATATTTCACACACAAAAAGTTATCAATTCACTTAATATCATACACTGCACTATTTGTTAAGCACCTGCACTGTTATTTAGTGAAAGCAATGGTGTTTCAATGACCTTTCATGCACAAAATGGAATAAAAGGCAAACAATCACAGCAAATGTAAATGCTCGGTGGCCATGTTAGCGCATACAGTTGAATGCTGGCTTGTGTGTGTCACCATATCTGCATGAGATTTTCAAGGGTGGCCATTGCAATTACTGTTCTAGCGAAATCACTTTTTTTTCTTTTTTTTAATCATTATTCCAAAAATGGGAACAACTTTTGAATTGGTGTTGTAGCGATTTATCTTGCAGTGAAGTCATACTGCGAGACTTGACTGTACATACATACATAGTATTTTGGTATGTATCAGAAACACACATAGGCATGGTTAGGTTAACAGGAAGTGATGAAAAAGGCACAATAAGGAAGAAACACCTACCAGAGAGAGATCTGAGACAGGCTTGAAATAAGGGTTCCTAAGGCTAGGGGGAGGAGGGTTGGAGATCTCCACCACCTGGGATTATCTTCTAAAGTAAGGCCATATCTTTGAATCCTTGAAAGACATTAGAAACCATAGGCACTGCGCTATCATTGTCAGGAGATACCAGCCCAGGTGTGTGACAGCGATGTTTTTCAACCGGGAAAATGTATGATAACAACTGGGCTGTACATTTTCACCTGGCAGCAATAGCAAAACCCACTACATCCAAATGCATGATAACAAAGGGATCACTGTATTTCTTTGCACTCAATGCAGCTCCAAAAACTATCCTCAGTTAACTCATCTATAAACTCTGTATTCAAGTTATCTATGCTTTTTCCAGTTAACTCATCTATGATCTTTTAAGCTGTTTTCATTCATGCATATCTCAGTTAAGTAATCTAGGCATTTCTAAGAAATAAATGCTTCAACTAAATTACTGAAGGTAAAGCCATAATTTAGAACTTCCAGTAGCCTTTTTATCCTTTCTTTTTTAAAAATCTACACAGCTAACTATTTTACTAGTATTAAAATAGTGTGGCAGCTTAAAGCCTTTCTCTTTTCCAGAAGTTATGATCCTGAGAGATGGCATGATGGATAATTACAGGGTTTATTTGCTGCCACTTCAGCAAATGAAGTTTATACAATCACAGGCAAACCCCAATTTACGATACCCCTAGATGTGATACCCCGGAATTGTGATGGGGGTAGAAATACCACTCTAACCCGCATATCGTAGGCCTACCCACGGTTTTACGATGGGTTTTGATTTTTTTTTTTTTTTACTGATTTTGATGATATTTTAGACAAATTTTGTGTTTAGGTTGATTTATAAACTGTTTTTAGACTTAGATTAAGAGGTGGAGTGAACACTGTCATTTGGAATACATATTCTCGCCCATCAGACAAGGTACAAAACAGTGTGGACAACTAGGCAACTCAACAAGGAAAATTTTGTGTTTGACCACTGAAATGTCACCTAATCTATCATGGAATACATCATAACTATTTCAAATAAATATCAATAATTATGAAAACCTTAGAGAGTGAATATTTCATGGTACAAAACAGTGTGGACAACTAGGCGACTCAACAAAGAAAATTTTGTGTCTGACCATTGAACTGTCACTAACCTATCATGGAATACATCACAATTTTTCAAATAAATATTAATAATTATGAAAACCTTAGAGAGTGAATATTTCATGCACTGATGAAAACTGTGATGTTGATAAATCATGTTTACATTTGGGCTGTTCAAGGAAAAATGCTTTGAAAACAAAGGAAATTCTAAACACCTGTTGGAAAATTAGACAAGAAAACAAATGAGCTCAGCAACCAGAAAAGAAGCTAACACAACATATAAAGAGGGGCTGTTAAAAAGGCTATCCCAATTGCATCATCAATCGATAAATCATGTGTTTACATTCGGGTTGTTCAAGGGAAAACACTTTGAAAATACATAGGAATTTCTAAATAAATGTTGGAAAATAAGTGAGAAGAAAAAAAAGGAGCTCAGCAACCAGAACAGTAAATAAAACAACATAAAGAGGGGCCTTTTAACAGGCTATCCCGACTGCATCATTGATTGATAAATCATGTGTTTACGTTTGGGCTGTTCAGGGAAAAACACTTTGAAAATACAAAGGAATTTCTAAATAAATGTTGGAAAATAAAAGGGAAGAAAATAAAGGAGCTCAGCAACCAGAACAGCAACAAAACTGACATAAGGAGGGACATTTAAAAAGCCTATCCCAATCACATCATCAATCGCATTCCCCGTCAAGAGAAAACCCTGTCAAAACGTCAACGATTCTCCATTACAACAATTCGCACCTTGGATGATTCTGCGTCATTCAAACATTATTATTAGGCATAACAGATGTTTCTTTAACACCATGACGTCTGGTGGTAGGACTGTATACAATGATACTGCTTCTTCGCTACCGAATTTGAATACAAGTCGGAGATCACATTCACCAGTGACCTTGACAAAGTACAAGTAAGACAGGCACTGATTTTAGGCTTAGGTTAGCTTCTTTTACAGCTGTTAGGCCATTTAGACTGGCTTTAAATTTTTTTGGACTCATTTGGGTGGGTTTAGGACTTGGTTGGGGCAAAACTCAAGGTTCAAAAATGCATCCTCATACAGTACTTTACACGTTAAATCTACCCTGAGATACGATACCCCGCCTAACAATGGGTTTTTACTTAACCAATTGCATCATTAAACTTGGGTATCCCTGTATTTGTTAACCCTTAAGTACGTAAATCTCCCAGCCCACCTACCCCCAGAGCTGCAAAAAGGGTTCGATTTGTTAACTATAACCGAGGTAAATTTTTTCTTACAGATTTCAAGAGCTTGAATATGCAGACCTGAAAAATGCATATTTCACTCTCATATGACTAATGGTTACCGCAATACCAACTGTCAAAGAACGTCAAAAATAAAAATTGTTACCTCTCGCGTGAAAGGGCAAAAAAAAAAAAAAAAAAATTGCACCAAAGTAAATTTTGGTCTTACAGATTTAAGGGACTTGATTTTACACCCCAGAAAACGTAAATTTCACTCTCATATGTCTAATGGTTACTGCACAATTGATTGTTAAAAGAAAAAAAAAGTCATTCCTCGCTATGAGCGTGAATGGAACGTCTTTGAAATAAAGAGAAATAAGGAGGTGGAGGGAGTTTGGGGGGGCATCAGGAGGGGTGGAAATAGAGGGAATATGCTTGCCACACACAGCCAATATGGTCTAGAGGGAGTATGGGGGGCTGTTTGGGTGGGAGGGGATGCAGAGGGCAGGATCCAATGGGACAGAGGGAGGTGTAGAGATGGCCTGGTGGGGGGGAGGGGTCCCCACATTTAGGGAGGGGGCCGGATCATGCACTCCACTGCTGGATCTCTTAGTTTCCATTGGCTAGGTACCACTTACATCATAAAAGAGGTGGGGTTACAGCTCAAGTTTTATGTAACCTTGCTACGATCATGGGACATAGGACTTGACGTACCAAGCTCGGAAAACAACAATCGTCATACACAGTACTTAACCCCTCCACGGCAGGTTGTTTATAGTGCCACTGTTCATTCACTATGGGAATTTTCCTAAAATAGCCTGTTTTCAAACCTTCATGTCTCAGAAACTACAGCAGTTAGGGAAACAAAGACCTATTACTCACCTACTATTCTTCCTGCAAATGAAAGTATCCCCAGGTCTGTATGACACTGCATCAATGAATAATTTTGCGAGGAATAGGAATAATTTTTGCTGCGAATCTTCGTGCATGATAACTTCTTCATTACTAGATAAACTAGACACAGTGGTGTCCAAGGCACACCCAATGGCACTATCACTGAGTCCTTTTCTAGTAAAGTATCCTTGACAGGGGTAGCTGGGGCAAAGTCCCCGTGTGACAAGAATGGAATCGGATGAGAAGGGTTTAGAGAATATTGTCTTGCAACTGGCAAAGGCACAAAGACGACCGAGGTATGGTTAGTTCAGCTGGTGAGACTCCCTCCCTTGCTTTTCGTGACAAGATAACGTGGAGAACACTTCAAACTGTGGCGCGTAAACAAGTGCCATTCCGACCGACACCCAGTGCCATCCAGCGGCCGATTTCTTGACAGTTCTGACTGACACCCAGCGGTTCGGGGTTAAAGATGTCACAATCTAATGCCAAAAGTCCACACTTGTTACAAAGCTTATTAAATAAATTCCTTTGAAAGGACTGGCACTATAGAGAAACAAAAGGACAACTTATATTATTATTATTGCTCACTTAAAGGCAACCTTTGGCAGCCTCCGCCCGATGTCAAAAGGCCAGAAATGAGTCGTAACTTGGGAACCAGTGACCCGACTGGACTGGAAATTGCTTTATTCTTTAAGTTAGTATTCTTTCCTCCTCCTCCTGCCTATGGATGACTCTATACTGAGTGATAAGCCAAATGGTTTCCTGTACACCAGGAAACCATTTACTACACTGAGCGGTACCCATATAACCAAATTATGGCACCTGGTGGTTTAGTGAGTAATTACAGCACTCCAATCAGATTGAGCTGGTGTAGGTTAATATCCAAGGGGTGGTTGGGGTGTATTGCTCATGTAATGCCACTCAGGGATGAGTAAGGCTGGTCACTCACATCTTCAATGTCAGGACCAACTTGCCTAGCCCCGGGCTCTTACGCTCTTCATGGGGCAACATATAGTCGGATGAAGGATGGATGGATACAGCATTTTAACGGTACCTTGCTCTAACAAAACTTGCACTGTTATGCTGTTTTTGCTGTGTTACAGAAACAAACAAACCAACAAACATTCAAGTTATTATGATAATGATTACAACTTCCCTTTCCTCTCTTCCTTCCATCTTTCCTTCCTTCCTTTTCTGTTTTTCTTTCCATCATTTTATTCTCTTCCTTCTCTCTACGGGTGACTCTGCACTGAGTGATAAGGCAAATGGTTTCCTGTACACCTGGAAACTATTTAATATGATGGATGGTTGTTGAATGAGGAGTTTGATTGGGATAGGGAATGTTTGGAGCCAGCAGATCCAGTGTTTGGCCCTTGGCCTTTGATTGACGCTGCTACTGTGAGTGAGGCAATTGGCAGGATGCGGGTGGGGAAGGCGGCAGGTGTGTCTGGGTTAACTGCCAAAATGTTGAAGGCCTCAGGAGATACTGGAGTGAGGTTAGTCACTGACCTGATAAACATTATTATGTATGAGTGTGTTGTCCCAGATGACTGGCTGAAGAGTGTAATTGTAAATGTGTACAAAGGGAAGGCTGATGCCCTGGAAAGGGGAAATTACAGAGGTTTAAAGCTCTTAGATCAGATAATGAAAGTAATGGAGAGAGTTCTAGAAGGTATGATTAAAGAAAGAATGAATATCGATGAGATGCAGTTTGGGTTTATGCCAGGCAGGGGGACCACTGATGCCACATTCATTGTTCGACAGCTTCAAGAAAAATATGTTGGAAAGAAAAGGGAATTGTATTTTGTTTTTGTTGATTTGGAAAAAGCCTTTGACACAGTCCCTAGAGAGGTGGTGAAGTGGGCAATGAGAAAGCTAGGGTTGGAAAAGTGGCTGGTTAGGGTGCTTATGGCCATGTACGTGGGTGCTAGCACCCAGGTAAGAGTGAATGGAGCTTTGAGTGATGTTGGTGTGCATCAGGGGTCAGTTTTGAGTCCCTCGTTGTTTATCATGGTGCTTGAAGCCCTCTCACGTGATTTCAGAGATGGACTCCCATGGGAGATGTTGTATGCTGATGAATTGGTGTTGATTGCAGAGAATGAAAAGGAGGCAGAGGAAAGATTTAAGAAGTGGAGAGATGGTATGGGGCACAAGGGCTTAAGGGTAAATGCAGATAAAACAAAAGTGATGATATCTAGGGTTGGTGGTGGTACAATCAGAGGAGAGAGTGGCCATGTGCAGTTTGCCACAAGGGTGTGGGAAGTAATTCCATCTTGTGTAGTGTTTGTGATAAATGGGTGCAAAAGAGATGTAGTGGTATTAGAGGCAGACTGTGAGATAATGCTGATTTCATGTGTGCGGCATGTCAGGGAGAGCAGTTGGAGATTGTTAGGCGTGAGAGGGTTGAATTTGCTGGTAAGTCTCTTCAGTGTGTGGAGGAGTTTTGTTATTTGGGAGACATGTTATGTGTCGGAGGTGGGGCTGGAGATAGCTCGGTTGCTAGGGTGAGAAGTGGTTGGAAGAAGTTCAGGGAGCTGTTGCCTCTCCTGACATTGAGAGGACTCTCCTTACGTGCTAAGGGGTCTTTGTATGCAGCATGTGTTAGGAGTGTGATGCTGTGTGGTAGTGAGACCTGGGCAGTAAAGGAAGAGGATATTCGCAGGTTTAAATGTACAGAAATGACAATAATTAGGTGGATGTGCAGTGTGTCCCTGCGTGCAAGGCCTGGGGGGGCTGGGTTTACGATGGAAGAGTTGAGAGGTAGGATGGGACTGGAGTGTATTGGTGTTGTGATGAGGAGAGGTAGGCTGAGGTGGTTTGGACATGTGGATAGGATGGAGGATGATAACTGGGTACAGGGGGTAAGAAGTGTTAATATTGGGGGAGGGGTTGGGAGGGGTAGACCGAGAAAGACATGGGACGAGGTCATTAAGTGTGACTTAAGGGTTAAGGGACTGAACAGGGAGGCTGACAAGGATCGAGCAGCATGGAGAGCCACCATTAGGTGACCAAGGCTGATGCATGCAAGCATGTTGGAACCTTCAAAAATGAAACGAAACGAAAGGAAACGATGGTAACCATATAACCAAATTATGGCGCCTGCTGGTTTAATGAGGAATTAAGGCAATCCAATTGGATTAAGCCTGGGCAGGTTTATAACCAAGGGGTGGTTGGGATTTTTTGCTCACATAATGCCACTCAGGGATGAGTAAAGCCAGTCACTCTTATCTTAAATGTCAGAACTAACTTGCCTAGCCCCGGACTCCTATGCTCCTCATGGGGCAACACAGAATTAGATTATGAATGAATGAATGAATAAATGAATGAATGAATATTATTATATGGAGAATGTGAGTGCATTTAAGTACTTCTTTGATTTTCCATGGAATGATTATTGCTTCCATGGCCGGGAGCCATCTGAGTGTGCCTTGCACATTACGGAGGTTATTCTCTCAGGCATGGAAGCATACATTCCTTTCTCATATCCTCTGACTAATGCAAGAAAGCCTTGGTTTAATCACGCTTGTTCTAATGCTGTCCGCAACAAGGAGAGGGCCTATAAGAGGTACCGGAGCCAACCCACCCCTGAATCACACCTTTTATATATTTCTGCCCGGAATCGTGCGAAGTCTGTTCTTCGCTCTGCTAAAAACAATTTCATCCATGCTAAATGTTCCCAACTCTCCAACTCGAACTCTTCTCGCTCCTTCTGGCACCTTGCCAAAAACCTTTCTAACAACTTTACCTCATCATCCTTCCCTCCTCTTTTCTACTCTGATGGCTCTGTAGCTATTTCTTCTACTGATAAAGCAGATCTCTTTGCTCAGACTTTCTCCTCCAATTCCACCTTAGACGATTCCGGTGCTATTCCTCCATCACTTCCCCCCTCTGACTTCCTATTGTCTGACATTAAAATTTCTTCAGCTGATGTGTTCTCTGCCATTACTGGCCTCAATACTAAAAAGGCATACGGTCCTGATGGAGTCCCTCCTGTTGTCCTCAAAAACTGTGCTTCTGTGCTTACACCCTGCCTAGGTAAACTCTTTCGCCTTTGTCTCTCAACTTGTACCTTTCCTTCTTGCTGGAAGTTTGCTCTCATTCAGCCAGTCCCAAAGAAGGGTGACCATTCCCAACCCTCTAACTATCGTCCAATTGCTTTAACATCCTGCGTATCAAAAGTTTTCGAGTCAATTCTTAACAGAAAAATTTTAAAGCACCTTTCCTGTCACA
>JAGKTI010007850.1:0-12072 GCA_018397915.1 Birgus latro | reverse complement strand
GCTGGGAAATAATCGCTAAATCGGCGGCAAAAAGGAGACCAGCCTATTGTGATTATGTGAATGAGTGCGTGAGTGGTGGTCCTGTCAGATATTAGTCAGAAAAACCGCAGGTTTTGGTTATAAAGAGTACAAGATACAGTGGAAGTAGAAAAGTTTCCATATGGTTGCATCATGGTAGAGAGCGGCAGAGCTTTGTTTACATCTGGTGGTGAAGGGAAATTCGTGGGCTTCTCCGAAGATGATGTGGGAAACGGAAATACTAAACTGAACCAAACAAGAGTAGCAGGAGTAGAGAAAATGGCGAAAAGGAATGTCCAGGAATCAAAAAATGTATGGGTAGTAATTAGAGAGTTGCAGGAGTGGACCTTAGAATAGGAGAGAGAGATCAAAATCCTACAGAACAAACTGGAAAAAGTTTGCACACGCAGTGCAGAACAAGAAAAAGAAGTCACAGAATTAAAATTGAGTACCGAATCTGCCTCAAACGAAATAAAACAGCTCAAGAGTAAGAATCAGAGGTTGGAAGAAAAAAGGTACAGAATGAAAAGCAAACTAGATAAGTATGAATCAAAATCAAGGATGCTAGATGAACATATTAAGGATATCAAGGGGTAACATACGGGGTGGAAGAAAAGTTAGGAGAAAGGGAATGTAAATTTGAATGAGATTACAGAACAACAAAGCATGGAAAAGGTGGAGGAGGAAGTGATTAGGGTACTGAGAAGTAAAGAATCTATAGTCAGGGATGTAGCAGATAAGAAAAAATGTGTAATAATTTCAGGAGTAAAAGAAAAACATATGACAATAAGATCAGAAAAAGAAAGAGAAGAATTGAGTAAAGAACTGAGTAAAGCTCAAGAAGAAATTCAAGAAGTGTTTAGGTTAGGAAAGTATGAGGAAGGAGGGGAGAGGCCATTTAAGTCCCAGGTAATGGTAAATGAAATCATCAACAGAACATGGAAATTATCAGACAAAGAGGGGTTCAAATGGATAAGGAGAGATGCAAATGAGGAAGAAAGAGCTAAAATAAAGGAGTTAGTAAAGGATGGAAAGGCAAAAAACGAGCAGAGAACGGATGAAAAGGAGACAGTGTTTTGTTGGAGAGTTAACGGAGGAAAAGGAGACAGTGTTTTGTTGGAGAGTTATGGATCAGAAATTAAGGAAGTGGTACCAACGGAGAAAAGGAGAGAAAAGGGTATAAATAATAACGAAAAAAGTTTGAAAGTGGCGTCCACTAATGTTGATGGTTTAGTATTGGCAAGGTTAGAAATCAACAATTTCTTAAGGGTACATGAACCTGATGTTATGTGCTTTGTAGAGACCAAGTTAAGAGAGGATATTGATATTCATATGGGAGATGGTAAATACAAACTATGGAGAAGAGACAGAAAAGTAAAAAATGGGAGAAGTGATGATAGCAGTGAAGAACAACATAACTGTAGATACTGTGGAAATGGGAGAGGGTACAGCTGAAGTGATAAATATGAAATTAGAAACTGGAGAGAATGGTACGAAAGATATGGCAATAGTATATGTTCGACCTAAGACAACAGCATGGAATAATGATGAATACTAGCACATGTTGTCAGACATGGTTATCTACAAAAAGTGTTTGAGAAAACCAACAATATAATTCTAATGAGTGATTTTAATTGTAAAGAGGTGAACTGGGAAGAATGGTACTCAGGAGGTAGTGAAGATTCATGGGACACTATATTGTTAAATATAGTAATGAATAATGTAATGACGCAGTGGGTCAAAGAAAAGACACGATTAGGTGATGACACACCAGCAAGACTAGATTTACTGCTAACCAAAGAACCTGACGTAATTGAATCTATGAGATCTGTGTCCTATAGGAAAAAGTGATCATGTGGTCAATGAGTTCAAGATGATTATAGGGAGCATGGTGCCAAGAGATGAGCTTTATAGGCAGGGAAGATACAACTTTGGGAATGCAAACTTTACAGAACTGGGAAAATTTTTCAAAAATGTGGATTGGAAAAAATTCAAAGAAACAAGAGAGATTCAGAGGAAGTGGGATATCTTTCTAGACATCTATAATTCAGGAGTGGAAAAATATGTTCCAAGAGAAAACAGGAAAAATGAGTGGTTTAATAGAAGGTGTATGATAGTGAAAAAAGAGAGGGCCATGGCATGGAACAAATGGAGAAAGAGAGGTAATAACAGAACAAAGGAAGAATATAAAAGAACATGAAGTGAATATACAAGAATACATAGAGAGGAAGAAAGGAACTTTGAAAAAAGTAAAATTGACAAATGTAAGGATGAACCCAAATTGTTGTATAATTTGTCAAAGGCAAATTGGAAAAAAAAAGAAAAAAAAAAAAAGGAAGGAACCACCAAACTGAAAGTAAAAGGAGAGGTCTATAAAGATGCGGCAATGTAAGCTGAAATAATGAACAAATGTTTCCAATCGGTTTTTACTAATGAAAGGGAGTTTGTGGAGCCGGAGGGAGTGACTAGAAATGTAGTGATATAAGATATAAAAGTGGAAGTGCAGGAAGTGTATAAATTACTGGAAACCCAAGATGTAAGGAAAGCCACAGGACCAGATGGAATTTTTAATTGGGTACTGAAGGAATGCAGAGAACAACTGGTGGATAAGATGCACAGTTTAATTGTGTTCTCTGAAAGAGAGGTAAATGCCTCGGGAATGGAAGAGAGCAAATGTGATACCAATTTATAAGGGAGGAAACAAGAAAGAACCCCTGAATTATATATAAACCAGTGTTCCTCACCAGCATGGTCGCAAATTTATGCAAGACGATCCTGAAAGATAGATGGATAATATATCCTGGAAGAGATGAATATTTTGACTGAAAGTCAGTTTGCATTCGGAAATGGAAGCTCATATGTTTCCAACTTGTTGAGCTTTTAATAAAGAGCGATTGACGTCCTACAGGAGAGAGATGGTTGGGTGAATTGTGTGTATTTGGATTTTGAGAAGGCCTTCGACAAGGTACCCCACAAGAGACTAATGTGGAAATTACACCAGGAGGAGGACTGAATGGAAACCTCCTGGAATGGATGACAGACTTTTTGAGAGACAGACAAATGAGGACAGTAATAAGGGGCAAGACGTGTGGATGGAGAGAAGTAACAAGTGGTGTCCCACAAGGCTTGATGTTGGTGTCAGTAATGTTCCTGATTTAGGTAAATGATATGGTAGATGTAGTGAACAGTTATGCAAGTCTATTTTTTTTTTTTTATGCAAGGAAGAAGGAACCAAAGGCCATGGGCCCGCAAACCGTTCCTTCCAAGAATAAACAAAAACAACACAAAAGAAAGCCAAATTCAAGATCTGTTCATTTCGAGATGCCTGGACACACTGCGTTTGAAAGACTGGAGATTATAGGAAGTAGGAAATACAGACAGAAGAAGACAGTTCCAGAGTTGACCAGTTGCATAAATGAAGGACTGGGAGTAACGGTTAACTCTTGCATTAGAGAGTTGGACAGAAAAGGGATGAGAGGTTGTTGCTAGACGGATACTACGTGCCCGTTGTAGAGGTGGAGGGATGCAAGCAGACAGTTCAGAGGAACAGTGGCCATTGAAGTAGCGATAGAAGAGAGATAAAGATGCAACAGTGCAGCGGAGAGACAAAGGTTGAAGGGAGCTAGTAAGAGGAGGAGAGTTAATGAGACGAAAAGCCTTTGATTCCACACTATTGAGAAGGGCTGTATGTGGAGATCCTCCCCACACATGAGAGTTGTACTCCAAACAGGGGCGAATAAAACTCGTGTATAAAGTCAACATCTGTGTAGGGGTAAAGAAGGTTCAGAGTCGGCTTAGCACACCTAATCTCTTGGAAGCAGATTTCACAAGAGATGTAATATGTTCTTTCCAAGATATATCCTGAGTGAATGAAACCCCAAGCATGTTCAAGGATGATGTAGGAACGAGCTGGACATTATTAAACATCAGTGGGTACTCCTGTGGAAGGTTTTGTCTGGCTGATAGGTGCAAGAACTGAGTCTTTGATGCATTAAAAACAACAAGATTATTTTTACCCCAATCAGAGATATGAGCCAAATCAGACATTAGGTATGCCATAGTCTCATCCCTTGTTTGTTGAAATAACTGCTGAGATGGGCATTGCGGGAACCAAATGGAAAGGTGAAGGGTGGAAACATCAGCGTATGAGTGGATAGGGTTAGATGTACAGCTTAGGTCATTGATGAATAAATGGAAGAGAGTTGGTGATAGGACAGAGCCCTGAGGAACACCACTGTTGATAGATCTAGGAGAAGAATGGTGGGCGTCTACAACAGCGGCTATAGAACGACCAGAAAGGAAGCTAGAGATGAAGGCACAGATAGAAGGATAGAAACTGTAAGAGGGCAGTTTAGAAATTAAAGATTTATGCCAGACTCGATCGAAAGCCTTTGAGATGTCAAGCACAATGGCAAAGCTTTCGCCAAAGTCCCAAAAGGAAGATGACCAGGAGTCTGAAAGGTAGGTGAGAAGATCGCCAGTGGAGCGTCCCTGACGGAACCCATACTGACGATCAGAAAGAAGGTTGTGATAGGAAAGATGCTTTAAAATTTTTCTGTTAAGAACAGACTCAAACACTTTCGAGACACAGGATGTTAAAGCAACTGGACGATAGTTAGAGGGTTGGGACTGGTCACCCTTATTTGGGACTGGCCGAATGAGAGCAAACTTCCAGCAAGAAGGAAAGGTACAAGTTGATTGACAAAGGCGAAAGAGTTTACCTAGGCAGGGTGTAAGCACAGAAGCACAGTTCTTGAGAACAACAGGAGGGACCCCATCAGGACCATATGCCTTGTTAGTATTGAGGCCAGTGATGGCTGAAAATTCATCAGCTGAAGACATTTTAATGTCAGCCATGAGGAAGTCAGAGGGGGGAGGTGATGGAGGAACAGCACCGGAATCATCTAAAGTGGAATTGGAGGAGAAGGTCTGAGCAAAGAGATCGGCTTTATCAGTAGAAGAAATAACTACAGAGCCATCAGAGTAGAAAAGAGGAGGGAAGGATGATGAGGTAAAGTTGTCAGAAAGGTTTTTGGCAAGGTGCCAGAAGGAGCATGAAGAATTTGAGTTGGAGAGTTGGGAACATTTAGTGCGGATGAAATTATTTTTAGCAGAACGAAGAACAGACTTAGCACGATTCCGGGCAGAAACATAAGAAAGATGTGATTCAGGGGTTGGTTGGCTCTGGTACCTTTTGTAGTCCCTCTCCTTGTTGCGGACAGCATTAGAACAAGTGTGACTAAACCAAGGCTTTGTTGCATTACACAATGGATATGAGAAAGGAATGTATGTTTCCATGCTGATGATGCAAAGATCTTGAGGAAGGTAGAGGTTGAGGAGGGATGTAAAATGCTGCTAGGGGATCTGGATAGGATACATGATTGGAGCCGGATGTGGGAAATGACATTCAACGCAAACAATGTAAAATAGTGGAAATGGGTAAAAGTACCAAGAGGCCATCACTGAATTATTTGATGAATAAGGAACCAATTACAAAAGTGAAAGAAGAGAAAGACTTGGGAGTGCTGGTCCAGGATAGTTCGTAACCTGAAAAACACATTAACAAGATAGTTAGAGAGACATAAAATCTTGCCCAACATAAAGGTAGCATTTCATTACATGAATGAAGAGATGATGAAAAAATTGACAGTGGTCATAATCTGCCCTGGAATATGCAGCAGTAGTGTGGTCCCCACACAAAAAGAAAGATATAAACAAGATCGAGAGAATACAAAGAACAGCAACCAAGATGGTCCCCAGTCTGGCAAATCTGCCGTACAGAGAGAGGCTGGAAAGGCTGGATTTGCCTTCCTTAGAGGAAAGAAGAGAGAGGGGCAACATGATTGCAGTGTTCAGGACCATAATGGGAATACATAAACTGACAAAGAAGATCTGTTTGCATGGGATAAGACAGCAACAAGAAGACATAGACTGAAACTGAAGCCAAGCTGCTTGAAGGACATCAAGAAATATAGTTTTTTTTACAGATGCATAGATCTGTCGAAGAGACTGAACAAAGAGATCGTCCAGTCTAAAATCTTAAACGAGTTTAAAGCAAAATTTGACTTACTGAGAAAAAGAGATGGGACCCCACGAATATAGCTCATTTCCTGTATACCACAATTAGGTAAATACATCCACACCACAATGCTCCTTCACTTCCTCATTTGTCAGTCTGTTTCCCCATGTAATTCCACATGCTCCTCTCAAATAACTCATTTCTACTGCTCTCACTCTTGACTTGTGTCCCTCCAACAAGGTCCAAGCTTCACTTCCAAACATTAACGTTGGTATCACAATACTATCATGCAGTGACGCTGTAACTTCTATGCTCACTTCCCGATTTCTCATCACTGCTTTCAAAGAATCAGCAACACTTCATTTTTTCCTCTTCCTTCTGTCTACAGGTGACTCTACACTGAGTGACAGGCCAAACTGTTTCCTGTACGCTAGGACAGCATTTACTACGCTGGGTGATAACCATATAACCAAATTATGGTGCCTAGTGATTCAGTGAGTAATTAACCCCTTAACCACAGGTCGTCACTTCTGTGACACTCGGGCGCAATGGATCATACTGTGGGGCGTCACTTTTGTGATTCTGTGTTGTTTTGAATTCGACCGGGCTTTCAGGTGGTGACTTGTATCATCTATCAGCACTGCCAATGTCCAACAATAGTCAGAGCTGCTAATGTCATCAGTACTCCCATCCACTGTTGACAATTCAGCCATTTCCCCCCATTCTAGACTCCCCTCCCTACCTCCCCTCCATTACCCTCTCGAGTCATCTGCTCAGCCGCTCTGCGCTACACAAATCTTCCCCGGATTTTTCCACTGATTTAATCCATTTAAATGAGCCCTACGCCCTATTCTTATACAAAATAATATATATATATATATATATAAAAAATAAGGTAAATGATAGTGCCATACACCTGGAATTGGCTAATTATCACTTGGCAACATCCAACCTGCACTCGTTCGCTAATTTCTCCTGCTTTTTTTCCCGTATGAGCTATTCTTGTAATATAAATGTATATAAGAAAGGAAGGGAGAACCCTGAGTGATATTTATATTCACCTGGAACTACCTAATATATTATGTATTGTCTAGATTTCCTACGACTTATTTCTCAGCACATACATTAGCAGCTGACATTTTCAACTCTTGGCTACCACGATCCGTACATCTCAGCTCACTGCCATCCTTCAGTGTGTAGGAATGTCGCAGTTGCACCCCCTCCGTTTCTGCTGCTTTTGCGCCCATTATAAAAGGCCCTGTGACCTCTACCCCTACTAAACATTGTGTGGAAAGCAGTAAAGGACTGTAGATATATGTAAGTGTAATAAAGTACTAGAAATAATAAAGTGTGAGTGTGTATATGAATAAGAAATGACAATACGAGTGGTGAATTAGCGCGAGTGGGAGGCTCGTACGCGCTCGTATTTTACGTTGCTTTCAGTGTTTTTTTTTTTTTTTGAGAATGGATTCCAAACTACTTGGAAATCACTGAACAGTGTTTCTAGTGTTAATATCTGGCAGTGGTATTCATATTTCGGGAAGTCGGGAAGTGTAAAGTGGAGACTTAGTTACCCAACTTCAGAAGTCTCCACAAGTCCTATGGCAGTTGATGAGTGCTTAAAAAAAACATCCCAGGGGAACGCTGAAGGTATGTGCCATATGCATATGTAATTATAATGTTCTAGGACTAATAACTGATTTTTGGCAAATATTTTTAAAAAGTCAGTCGAAGTGCAGATTTGCCCAGCGGGATGGGCACGGCGTGCCTCCGACAACCCCGCGGTTTAAGGGTTAAGGCGCTCCAATTGGACTGAGCTGGTGCAGGTTGGGGTTGGGGTTTACTGCTCATGTATTGTCACTCAGGGATGAGTGAGGCTGGTCACTATCATCTTAAATGTCAGGACCAACTTGCCTAGCCCAGGGCTCTTATGCTCCTCGTTGGACAACACTATTTTAGATGATGAGATGAGATAAGTGATTACTATAATTACTATTATTATTATTATTACTATTATAATTATTATTATTATCATTTACACTCCCTCTTCTGTCTTTGTTTCCTTCATTCTTTCCTCTTCCTTCTGCCTATGGGTGATTCTACACTGAGTGACAAGCCAAATGGTTTCCTGTACACCAGGAAACCATTTGCTGCACTAGGTGGTAACCATATAACCAAATTATGGTACCTAGTGGATTAGTAGGCAATTATGGCACTCCAATCGAATTGAGCTGGTGCAGGTTTACATCCAAGAGGTTGTTGGGGTTTATTGCTCACATAACGTCAGGACCAACTTGCTTAGCCCCGGGCTCCTATGCTCCTCATGGGGCAACATAGAATTAGATGATGATGACAATGATGATTTTATTTTTATTATTATTATTATAGTGGTAGGTGGGGACACTCACCATCCACTCACTCAATGTAGTTCTCCTTTCAGGTGACTGCCCTTTCTTCTCTTCCACCATTTACTACAGTGGATGGTAACCATATATATAAAACCAGATTATGGCACCTGGTAGTTTGGTGGGTAATTAAGGTGCTCCAATTGGATTGAGCCTGGGCAGGTTTATATTCTAGGGGTGGTTGGGGTTTCTTGCTCACATAATGCCACTCAGGGATGAGTGAGGCTGGTCACTCTCATCTAATATGTCAGGATCAACTTGCCTAGCCCTGGGCTTTAACATTTCTCATGGGGCAACACAGGATATGATGATGATGATTATCATTATTATTATTACTACTAGCCAGCAAAATGTGCAGATGTTAGATCAGACAACAAAATTTCCAAGTAACAAAAATATCCAATGCAAACAGATAATATGTACTGTTAATACCACAATCCATGGATATGGAATTTCAATGCAGAAGAATGCATTATCCGTTGATGATAGAATGCAGTACTCAGTGCAATGTGGACACTCCTCTACCGTATCAAGGGCATCCCCTGTGAGATATTTCTCCGAAGGGGAAAAGACACCAATATTTTCGAAAGATACTACAGAAAGATCCACATTACTACAATGCTGCAACTAAAAAGCAGCAATACTTTCTCATCATCATATATAACAATGAACTGCACAGATAGAAGGTACTATATATTACTGAAAAAAGTTCTTGTAATGTGTCTGAGCTTCATGATCTACCAAGCTGTTGTTACTGAGCAACCTTGGCCTCTCTGGCCAACAATAATGTAATCTTAAAGCCTCAACTATGCCTATGAAAATGCACAAAATAGATATCTTCCAGATTACCAGACTGCATATTCATGTACTAGAAAAAGGTATCAGTGAAACAGGCAGTAGAAGAGACTAATATAGATAACTGCATGTAACAGGAAGCAGGGAAGTATGAAAAGTTCCTTATAAACATCCTGCTTTTACAGACAACAAAATCATATACACTGTATATAAATAATTCCAACAATAAACTTTGGATTATATAACAAACAAATAGCCACAACACTAAGAGCTGGAATTCTCTCAAATAACCAGTAAGATGCAGGACCATATGGAGCTTTGCTAAAGTGATGTGCTATATGAAGTTATGCTATGGTGAAGCACCCTGTACATGAAAAATCCTTAGGGAGCTTGAGTGAAGCACCATATGGGCCTTTGCTAGAGAGAAGCACCTTGCACATGCAAATCCTTCGGGTGTGATTGACTGATCAAAACACTTCTAGAGATGCTCCCACATATATATATATACACACTGTATATATATAAAATAAAGTTCCTCTTCAACACTGCAACTTCTAGGATCTACATTCACAAGACAAGGCTTTATTCCTGAGCTCTGATATGATATACTCAGCTTAATAAAAGCTAAGCAGTTCATACTTTAATTTACATTTAATTGCACTTAATGCAAGAAAGAACAGTTCTGCCTGAAGCTTGAGTCCTCAGCAGTGAATATTTAATGCTAACTGTTAATAAACTCTATCAGTTAATCCAGATATAAATATTCTGCTAACTCCAATCTGCATCAGCATGTCTGAACTGTGTGTACTGTACAGCATAATATCCAACAGACTGATACTGTACATTAAAGGTCCTCTCAGTGAGAATCCGAGCTAATAATGCAGTCTCTGACAAAAGTTTGTCCCCAACTCTTGTGACACAAAAGAACAGTGCAAGAGTAGAAGGCATAAAAAAAATTTACTCTACGTTCCCTTAAGTCTGTGGTAAAAAGAAACTGATGCAGACTGTGGTCAGAAACTTTACCAATATCATTAAATAAGGTTACTGGCAGAAGAAACATATTTGTATAAAAGTATAAGCTGGTGATATTTGTGCACTACAAATTGCAAACAACTGATCAATGCAAATAACAAGAACTGACTTAATGAAAGTAAATGAAGCATGTCAACAATGTCTGAGTAAAGGCAAACAAGGAATGTGGTAACAATGGCTAACTGAAGAAAAACAGTGGCAACAAGTGAGTGCATCATGAGGGCTGAGGGACATACCAGCTCAATAGTGTAGAGTAAGTCACGCTGTTTCTTGAGCTCCTGTAGATACAACTGTGGAACAACAATAATGTCAGAGTGTCAGAGAGTTACTACGTGTTACCCCCAGCCACCACCACCCCTACACACATTCACCACACAAAAAGGCCACTGCTAACAACCATAGATGAATATTAATCTTCATTCTTCTAAATAAACTACTGTATTATCAGTTGATACACAAATCAGCTATGCTGTGGTAAGCCATATAAAGCACTTTGCTCAAACTTACAATTATAGGAGATTCCACACAATAAGTTATATTTCTGAGAATTAAATAACACAATTGCGATTCAGCAGACACACATTATCTTCAAGCTTAACTTCTGAATCAATCTAGTGCACCTAACCAAATGATTTATGAACATGAATCAGTCATAAAAATACGATATTAAGGCACCCAACACCAAAGTATTGTATTATGGCAGTAACAAAGCATGGCATGGCATAAGTAGTAAGGGTGGGGAGGCAGGTGGGCATGGTGGGGGCATGCTAATCAACTTTTAACACTACTGGGGTGAGGTGTTGGTGGGTCACTCCTTTAGACCACTATTTCACTAATTAATCAAGATGAGGTCATAGTAAAAATTATTATGATATTAATGGCCCTGACACAAAAGTTTAGGACAAAATACATACGAGGCGACTTCTTCCACTGAGATACTTTTACTTTATTAACATATTTGAAGGCGTACAAGTTGTTACATGTTAAATGTAACATCCTGATACACTGTATATACCATTAATTTTCAAATGTTATCTTTCCAAGTAAGGTTAAACATTAAGTACCATGCACAGCACAGTTCTACAATGGATATTTCAAAATGCACCACTTCTTCCTTTGTGCTAACTGCTCTTGGCAAATCACAAACTGGGCTATAGTGTACAATCACAGAACCTCTGCTTTGAATCTACTTTCAAGACAAATACCAAATACTGCACTGCCAAACAGACAATAATTACATATGAGGCTACTGTGTTTATGACATCTTCTACCTCATTACTTTAATATTATCATAAATGTTCCATTATAACTGCAAATGATTTACCATATGGTAAAAACACATTTGAAACATGTACTCCCTGTCATACCACATAGTGTATACAGCACTGGCACAATTATTTTTACTGCAAAAATATACTGTCACTCGGAGTCATCCACCAACTCTCTCATAAATAGGATCTAAGATTTTCATCACACAGATCAATCAGATGTTGACATACAAACATGAAATTAACTGCATGAATCTGTAGGATGGCTAAAAAGCTATGGATAGCTGCTCCTGACATTAATGAAATTTGTGAAACATTCCCTGAAAACAAGTCAATAAAGTCTGGAAATACAAACTTTCGGCAATAGTTGAAGTAAAGCTTGGTGTATTACTATACCAAAGTGCCATATACCTACTGCATTCAAAGATCTACAAATCTGAATGAGATGTGAAAACATTACAATAATACAGAAAAGCAGCATACATATACTGTATATATATATAAATATAAATATAAATATATATATATATATATA